>JAHPZR010012679.1:12500-15722 GCA_019787425.1 Platygyra sinensis | reverse complement strand
AGAACAATTATCGTGCGAAATCGCGCGGAATATCGTCTGATACTTAGCAGACGAGGCCGTAGGGCGAGTCGGCTAAAATCAGACGATATTCCGCGAGATTGAGCAGGATAATTGTTTTATTATTCAACAAATTGATAACAAAATTGATTTCCAAGCTCGTAACATTTTTAAATCTCTCTGTCGACATTTTTCACTTCACTTTTTCTTCCCACGTACGAAGCTACGTATATCGCCGGATATCTGTTACCTACGGATGACAGATATCGAGAGCATCATGACCATATTTGGATAGTGTTACAATTTGTTGAATAATAAGCAATAATAGATGACACGAGCTGAACGTCATCTCTTCAAAGCATGGCACAATTTCAACAGTGGGATTTAAAAATACAATTTATTGGCAAGGAACACTTTTATAAATCGAGCTTCCAGCTGTTTGTCCTAATGCTTTCTTCGGAGTTTCTGGATTCGAGTTCATAATATGTAAACAAGCGCACGTGTATCAAAAGTTTCATTTTTTGACAGCCGTCTTGACCTACAAGGTCATTTCTGCTTTCGTTGTGATTGGTTCATTTCAATTTGATAAGGCAAGCGGAAAAGGAGGCAGAACCCAAATCGTACAAGGACCATTGCAGGCTCTCCCTCTCTCGCCCGCCCCCTAGCTTTTGACCGCGAAATCTCGAAATATATAAACCCATACGGAGAGCCTGTTTGCAGGCTACCCGACCCAGATCCCACACTGCGCGGTTGTGAACATAGAAATTACATGTTCAAGCACCTGCAGGAATGCAGGGATATTATCAATCAAGATAATTTTTTGCTGTAGTCATCAGAAAAAAATTAGTAGATTGTAAGGACAAACAATTTTGGAATTAGTGGTACTTTTTAAAACAAGCAACAAAGCGGCCACCAGTTTAATTTGTTAACAAGCAGTGCCAGCTCATTTGCAGCCCATTTGAAAGGCTTTTCTGAGCAAAGAAGAATGACATTTTCCTTGCCTTGTGTGCTTTCCTGATATCCTGTGATATTAAGAATCTTTCTGTCCATATCATTCATTGAGTGAAATGTCTGCCAATAAAATTAGCAGGGACTAGTCGCAGGGACTAGTCCCCTTGTGACTGTGCAAACCTTAATGACTAAAAGAAATGTACAGCACATAGATAATCAGTGTCAGTACAGCAAGGTTAGCATTTAATGAGAATGTGGCGCACTATTAATGGGTATGTGAATAGTTGTTTAGCAGAATACAGCTAAGAGCTGTATCAGTATGCATCACACACATGCAGAAAACTGCTCATTAACTTCTTGTTAAGCATATGGTTTGCAAAATCTCCTAAATTTATAGCGTAGTGCCACCTGTTTTATAAGTACAGTATGTTTGTAAATATGATATGTTTCTGTGATACTCCGTTTTCTGACATTCTGTTAAAAGAACAGTTTCAATTTTTCATGTAGTTCAGTTGACTTGTAACCACTCAAAAATTCTTAATTTCTGAGATTCTGTTTAATTTAGCTAACTGCTTTACTTTATGATCAAAGTAAGCAAGTGAGAACTTTTGAGGTATACTACAATTTGAAGACAGGTATTACGCATTTATTTCTGAAATGAATATTTTACATACTATAAATAATCAGTTTTATTAATAAGTAGACAGCATAAAACAATAAGCCACTGAATTATGTAGAGTTATCCAATCAGAGAACACTTAATATTACAATATAATGCTTATAATTATAATGCTAGAGGGTGTACAACATAACAAACTGTGAATAGCTCATAGTTGGGGCCAGATTTTCCTATTTGTCCATGGGCATTACGAGTGATGTTCCCTTATGCCTGGCAACCTGCCAAAAAACAAACAGAAAATATTAACATTAGCCATATTGTTTGTCACTTGCCAAGGATTGTACTTGGAATATATGTCCCTTAGTCATACTTGTTTAGTGTATCTGTAGTCTCTTGTCATAACTGTTGTCATTATTTGTAATACTGTTAGATTATCAGTGGTCTCTGGTCATTGTTGTCAATTTTAGTTTCTTTAGTTCTGTTTTGTCGCTTTTAGTTGTATTTAGTTGTACGTAGTTGTATCTATTTCCTATAAAGATGACCTGCCTAGATTAGCTTAGCTACTCGCGGGCATGTTATAATTTTACTTTTACTCCAAAACTCAATAAAATATATCAATGTATATACTTGAACAGCTCCGAAATAGACTAAGAGTAGTATCTCTTTCACTAAGTCCCTTGTGTGTGACGTGAAAGAAAACCTTGCAGAAAATAATGGTCGCACAACATCCTGAGGGCAAGAAGCATGTCAAATGAGTGTTTGTCACTCTCAGGATTTCACGTAGCAATTTTTTCCTCAAGTTATTTTTTTTACAGACATATTTGACAGACTAAGTAGAAGAAGGGCTACTCGTAACCTTAGCATAATGAGGCCTCCAGCAATTACCTCCCAATAATGCCCTGGTACTTGAAGGAGTAATTATTAACTAGTGATGTACATAGCAAGTCAATGACAGCAAGCCATGGTAGATCTAGAAGAGGGGGCCTGGGCTCCCCTTTGCATTGTCCTTATAATTGGAGCAAGAATTGGTTTATCCTAATTCTGTCATTGTCCCTGCCTCCCCTCCCCCAATCTTTTGTGCTCCTCTACATTTGTACGTGTAGATTTTCTAGTGGCAAGCATAGGGAAATGTCAGACTGTGTGATTACATTCCCTTATTCTGTTAATAAGTTTCACCATCACTTGTTAATATTTCATATTATATTGCTGTGTACCATGTAAGCTTCTTTTTTATAATTTTGTAGCTACAATAAAACGTAATGTTTATTTTTCCACTTATTTTCATGTCTTTACTACTGTGATAAACAATTTTGTCATAGTTACAGTACCATCTCCAGGCCTCTGTCTCTGCTGCATGTGCAAGTGATTCACACATCCTTCATTCAGGACACATTTTGGCTCATAGCAGCTAGCTGTGTTTTACCTGATTCATATTTTCATTGCTTGAAGAAATTAACAGCTTTGTCTGATGTACATCTGAAGTGTTTTAAGTTTTAAAATCAATGTGATATAAAAACACTCCCGGAGCTGGGGTGACGCAATTCCTTGTTTTTTTTTCCACTAATGTTCTTGAACCTGCTTAAAGAAAATTTAAAACTGACGCTGCAAAGCTTCAGAAGTGAGGCCATCCCCATAAAATATTTGATTTCCATCGC
>JAHPZR010012679.1:0-2500 GCA_019787425.1 Platygyra sinensis | reverse complement strand
CTGCATTGCATGGACTTCAGCCTGGGTGAACCAGAAAGGATATGTAACATGTTCCTATTATGTCACGCACGACGGAAAAATCACTATGACGATTTTGTTACATATCTCGAATTACTCGTGGGCCTGGGTGAACCTGAAAGGATATGTAACATGTTCCTATAATGTACATCACGCACGTCGGAAAAATAACTTTGATGATTTTGTTACATATCTTAAAACTGTGTTGCATGGTCTTCACCCTGGGTGAACCAGAAAATATCCTCTAACCCTCGGCAACGTCAAAATACTACGTGGACGTTTGCGTGGGCAAACCAGAGAGTATTTATAATATGTACGTATACGGATTTTCTATGCATCCGAAATATTTGTCTTTCAGAAAACTAGTGTACGATGGACTCAGTATAGGGTCTAACTCACAAATGAAAATAGTGATTTTTAGTACCTATCTAGTCCCCATACAATCTAAAATCATGACAATCCGTGTAAGTTATGATATAAATAAAATATTAATCTAATGATATAACTTGGTACCTTCGTCTTCTTGTCTTGATTCGATGCTCTACGAGGTTGGTCACGGCTAGCGCTAGCTGAAGACACTTTCTGGTTCTCTCTGTCGTTCTCAGGTGATTGAATTCATGTACAAGCCAATCGCGGTTGTCGGTTTTGTTTGGTTTTCAACAACTGTTTAATGGTTTCAGCAACAACAGATCCAAACGTATATCCAGGGGCAGCTTCTTTGTTGTTCTTCCCGCGAAAAGAAAACCAGCGCGCCTTCTTTAACTCCGCGAGGAAAATTCTACTGAAAACTGGATCAATTTCGTACGAATGCATCGGGAGAAACACCATATCTTCTAATTCGGGAGGCAAATCTCGTTTTGTGCCCGTTTTCAATGACCGATGACGGGTTCATTCGAAGTCGAAGTCTCTATTATATGTAAGCGAAATGTTCCCGCGTTGTGAAAATTTATTACAAAAAATAAATTATGCGGCCAGATCATATCTGAAAATTACCAGGTTTTTATCAGTTTCTTTTATTGAAAGCAATTATCGCAAACCACAATAGAACCGCAAAATTCTTGCGATGACAGCAACCTGACAGATAAATGACGTCACGCCATAGCAACCGGACCTGGACCTTCCTTCTGCATGAATTTTTTTTCTTTACCTTCTTCTTTGCACGAATTTTTTTTCTTGGCAATTTCCCTTGCATGAATTTTTTTTTGGTTTTTCCCCCACCCCCCCCATCACTTTTCTAATGGTCCGTCCCTAGGAATACTTTTAGAGAATTAAAACCTCTATATAATCTAATGCAAGCAACACCAAAGCATAATTCCTATACAATAACAAAGAGATACGCATTGGAAACTAACCCATTTTTATTAAGGGAATGGTATCAAAATGGGCACTCCTGTGCCATCCAAGACCTTCTAACACACGACTGGTCCACTAATGTCGCAATCAAGAACTTCCTTTGAACTAATATACCACGGTAATGATAGACTACATTTTCCTTCAATTATTATCCAGGTTCATTAGTGCCATCCGGAAAAACCTGGCTAACTACTAGCAGAGAAATGGGGCCTTAATTTAAGAAAAGAACTTTACTCTTGAAGCGACTACCTTTGAACGTTCATTTCAGCTTGAACGAATGCTACACAAAAGACCCTAGAACTAGTGATGTTTTAACAAATTGGTTCAACACCAAAAGAGAACATGAGGGGCCCCCCAAAATAGAACAGGATACGTTTTTAACAAAAAAAGACGTGTGGAAAAAAAACGTTTCGCCTCCCTCAAAAACCTCTTTGAAAGAGGCCCAAGCTCAAGAAATTTTCAATTTAAATTTATGCACCGTGAATTGATTGGTTACAAAGAGAGAAACTTTTTCAGTTATGGTATATTCAGTCAGATAATGACTGGAGTATATGGGTGCGAAAAGTACCTCCATTGACCATACTTTTTAGTGAAGTGTCCGTTTGTAGAAAAAGTTTCACATGAGCCGTCATCAGTTGGTTCACTGTAACGAAGCAAAACTCACTTCAATCCTGTACATTGAAGAGAACCGTGTTTCGGTGGTAGCATCCGAACAATTTGGAAAAAAAACTGTAACGAAGGAACATGTAATGTCACCTGATGCGTTTTTCTTCATGATAATACTACTATAACACTAACAACCTGCGATACTATTTGTCAATCTTATTATGCTGATTTTGTAAACAAAATTTCACTTAAATGCAAGAATCGAACTATATTGAAGGCATAAATGATATGAGGAACAAAAGATGGCTACCTCCACCTTCCCTGTTAGTCCCACACTTTTTCACACGGGGGGGTTATACTTAAATTCACTCCCTACTCATTAAATGTAATGAAGGATTAAAATGTATGAATGTATAGAAAGGATGTAGCATAAGTGTTTCTTTTCGTACTATCGCAACTGGTACCCTTTTAAGAGTTTGTAATTATTTATTTCTAAATGTAGTAGTTTTATTGTAACTAACTA
>JAHPZR010012678.1:7500-14684 GCA_019787425.1 Platygyra sinensis | reverse complement strand
AATCTCCTTATCAATTAATGCTTGCCCGCGAGGAGAATATTGGTGCTGCGGTTTTTTGTACCGAACTCGTTGGCGGGTGGCTTAATTAACAAGCTTTGAAGGATTCAAAAGTTACTGATGAAGTATTTTTTCTTTTGCTGTTTCCTCGTGACAGAACAAACTTGAGGGACTTTTGGCTCCTTGTTCTGAAAACCTGCAAGTATTGTGGGATGGATTCGGTCAATGGAAAAACGAACAGTGGATGCCTTATCTTAAAGGGTTGGAAAATGATTTTTCAATTATTTCTATTTCTCATCACAGGAGATCTTAGCGATTGTTAACTCAAGCATAGCCCCACAAGGAAGGCGTTCATACAAGAAACAACGACGACGACGGCTTTAGACGTCCGATTAAACTTTTATGACTTTTTAATTAGTTACGAATTCAGTCAGACCATTCCGTTTATCACACCGCGGACAATTTTGATTGGTCTTACTTCAAGTTAGTTCACTGTTAGACCATTGTTTTCACCGTTGCGCACAATTGTACGTTTTCACATTGTCCATGGACTGCAACTGGTTTGGTTTACTTTTAACATGCTTTTCCTTTTCAAATTTAAAATAAAGCAGAGTCTTACAATTTGGACGTGATGCCGCAAAAGTAGCAAAAAGTCTGTGAACGCTTTGGATCTGACGGTGATTCCGGATGAGTATGCCGCTAATCCAAAACTGGTCAACGAGTGGTGCCGTTATGTGAAACTCTCTGTAATGACAATTGTGGAAGGAGCTACATGTGGGGTCTACCCTGCTAACAACGAAGGTTTGTACATAAATCACTGGAAAAAGATCTTGATTTTTAGACCTGAAATAGTCATTAAAACATCACGGAACGTTCTACACAAGGCCAGAAATGCAACAAGAGGAAAGCGTCTTGCTTTTAAACCTGGTCGTGCATTCACAAAAAGCGTCAATTTTACCACTTATCAGAGGCTCATGATGACTTGATACTGCTTTTGAAGGAGAATGAACTCTCGCATGGTGAGAGAGTTCCAAAGTACAAGGCTAAAATCTTTGGAAGTCATCCACCGCCCCCTGCAAGGACAACGTCCTTGGGAAAACAGAAGAAAACCGATTTCGATTCTTCACTTCCCAGGTTTTGTACTATCTGGTTTGTCAGCTTTTAAATTCGTTAGCTTCTAAAGGTGCAGGGGTATAAGTATGATCGGTATGCGTTCTAAAATTCCTTGTTTTACATTGTTTGATTATAACACGTCTTCTCTTGCCTTTTTTAACCAACAGCAAAACAGGCAGCATCTACTACGAAAAAAAAAGGTGTCATGTTAAAATTTTACTAAGTTAGAACAGCTTTTTGTCAACAACAACAACAACGTTTATTTGCACTATTCTAAGAAAAATTTAAATGTCAGTAGCTGGTCACCAAAATACTATGAAGCTAAAGTACTTAGGTGACCATTATGCAATATTTAATAACAATTGTTTTTGAAGGCCAGTAAAGAGATCGGAAGTTTGAGCAATAGTACAAATAAATAAAAGGCATACAAGTTACCATATATATATAAAACTAGATAAATAGAAACATATATAGATTACTTCATGGTTGGTGAGCGCGTACGATTTTTATTCACGAGTTGTTAAAAAATCGCAAACAAACTAGCGCGTCTTTGAGCCAGTGAGTTTTCCAATTCTGCACAACAAGTGCAGTTAAAAATCGTTACAAGCGACTAACCAACGAAGTACTTTGTTTTTTTATTATTAGTCCTGAGATTTTTCAAAGGTGTTGTAACTTTAAAATTTACAGTCAAACTGACTACAAAAGACAAAGAAGTCGCCGAACTCGAAATCGCGCTTTTATTTTAGACCCACTGTTTTCTGAATTCAATAATATGCTTAAAAAGGCGAACTGAAACTGCATCTTTTAAAATAACTCATTTCAAGAAGAAAGGTTTCAAGCCCATTCAGATAAATTTAGGCTTATCGGTTTGACAATTGAAGAGTTTCTGAAAATATAAGCTTTCTATATAAGTTTTCTTTTTCGGGGTCCTTGATAAATTGTTCGACTGAATTAATATCTGCAAACCTTGAAGCTATGAGTTCTGTGAATCGATTGTGAAAGAAGGGAAACGTTGCAAACATTCACTCTCAATAACTTCGCATGACCGCCCCGAAAGGCGGGAAAAACCGATACGAATTTTCTCACTTGTAAAAAAAAATCGTATCAGGCTTTTGATTGGTCATACGATATTTTTCACTGTGCAAAAAATCTTATTACCAATGAGATTGCTTCTCATTAAAGAGAGACTATTTTTATTCGGTGAGTTTTGCACTGAGTAAATTTCAGTATTATATAACAATATAACTATTACACAACATGTCAAAGAGACCAAACTTATAAGTTACAACGGGATAAATCAAAATTAAAAACAGATATAGACTTAACAAAAGATATTTAGCACTTTGCCACCTTGAAATTGATGTACAAAGTAAAGAATTTGAAGTTTTATATAGTCATGAGGCTTTAGAAGATGTAGTTGAGAAAACAAAAGACTAGTATAGGCATCAAAATTGGAGAATGTTATTATACGAATAGTTTTCTTTTGCATGATATAAAGTGAATTTATATTACTAGAGTATGTGTTGCCCCAAATAATCAGGAGGCTGTAAAGAGTTCTGGATGGGCTGTTGATGGGCTGTGGGGCATGCATGCTCCCCCAAGACATTTTGAATTTTACTGCCCCAGGTTTGGAAACATTTGAGGGCTTCCTGGAGATCACTTGAACTACGTACTCTGGATCCATCCTTGCCAGATCTAGAAGCTGACCAAATATACTCTCATTAAACAACTAAGACAGGCAGAGTTTTTAAGACAAACTGATAGAACCTGAACAAACTATTTTTGAAACAAAAAATACTTTTAGGAAAGAGGCTGTTAAAAGTCTAAACGTTGTTTCCTTCATTCACTACCGCTCATTCGTGGTTAAAAAGGAGAATAAAAGAAGCGTCCTACTTCGCACGCTTCCGTCCAGGACTAAGAAAACAAGTACAATCACTGGACCCTCACCTTGTTCCCCATGGGAACAGGTATTACATAACTGGTATTGCCTGAGCTATAAGAACACTGAGGGTATGCAGATTATTCACTCTGATGGCGATCAAAAAGATCAAAAAACGTTCAGACTCATAATTTTTAACAGCCTATTACCTTAAAGTTTTATTTTACTTTTTATCGGCGAAATGTATATAAAGTATTTTTGCGTTCTCCTCTTTCAGCGAGTTGCCCTTTCCACGCCTACTCTGTGTCAGCCATGTGTAAAGCAGGATTTGACGTCATAGACGTGTATTCATTGACCGATTCGTATCCACCTAGGTGCAAGGACCATGTTCATTACAACGCCAAAGTTTTTGACATGGTGGAGACAATGCTTGAGCAATACAAAGTACACGACAACAAGAAACTAGAAGAAAATGAAAACATGGTAAAATAAAACGATGCATAAGTAAAGAAAACGTCTGACAGCTTAGGTAGAACAGTTTAAAGGCACGTTTTTGAACTGGCACTACGCTTATTCCGTGGAGAAAGGTTTTGAAAAATTCGAACTTAGTGGGTGACGAACTGAAACATGTAAAAAAATCAAATTGCGTAGTAGTTTCCCATTTTATTTCAATTTGCCACACGTCTGGAAGTTGTGTATCAACTTGCTACACCTCTCATCCCCCACCCCCTCTACCACGTTCGCACACCTGACTTGTAGTAGTAGTAGTAGTAGCAGCAGCAGCAGCAGCAGCAGCAGCAGTAGTAGTAGTAGTAGTAGTAGTAGTAGTAGTAGTAGTAGTAGTAGTAGTAGTAGTAGTAGCAGTAGTAGTAGTCAGTAGTAGTAGCAGTAGTAGTAGTAGTAGTAGTAGTAGTAGTAGTAGTAGTAGTAGTAGTAGTAGTAGTAGTAGTAGTAGCAGTAGTAGCAGTAGTAGTAGTAGCAGTAGTAGAAGTAGTAGTAGTAGTAGTAGTAGTAGTAGTAGCAGTAGTAGCAGTAGTAGTAGTAGCAGTAGTAGAAGTAGTAGTAGTAGTAGTAGTAGTAGTAGTAGTAGCAGCAGCAGTAGTAGTAGTAGTAGCAGTAGCAGCAGCAGCAGTAGCAGTAGCAGTAGCAGTAGCAGTAGCAGTAGCAGTAGCAGTAGCAGTAGCAGTAGCATAGCAGTAGCAGTAGCAGTAGCAGTAGCAGTAGCAGTAGCAGTAGCAGTAGCAGTAGCAGTAGCAGTAGCAGTAGCAGTAGCAGTAGCAGTAGCAGTAGCAGTAGCAGTAGCAGTAGCAGTAGCAGTAGCAGTAGCAGTAGCAGTAGCAGTAGTGGTGGTGGTGGTGGTGGTGGTGGTAGTAGTAGTAGACCTTTATTTAAACTCGGTTAAAAATCTTCAGTTATACTAATAGTATTTTGATTTCGATCATTTGTAAAAATTAAAATAACTATAAAAACTGATTTACAAGATTGCCGAGTGGAAATCGAATGTTTCCAGTGTGTGGTTGATTTCCTTCTTAAACTGCCCAATTGATTTAATCGCCCTAATATTTTCAGGGAGAGAATTCCATAGTAAGGAAAAAATCACGCAAGTCATAGTCTGTGTGTCGCTCACTGAATAAATCTTGCAAGTACACTGGGGCTAACCCGTTGAGGATTTAAACATCATCATAGCTTCCTGCTTTCTTCTTCTTAATGATCGCTGGTCCAACTTAAGAGTTTCAAGAAGCATGTTTGAGTTGACCTCACAGTTGGCTTGCAGAATAGCCCTAGCTGCTCGGTTTTGCAATTTTTGTAGCTTCTCGCATAGATAAGAACTCACTTACATTGCAGTTACATTGGCTCGAATATCAAGTGGTTTACGCCATTTTTTTTTTATTTTAATCAAAAATTTGCCCTAAAATTCTTAAGTTGTGCGGATATTTAAAACCGCTCCATGATTTTTTTTTAGACTTTGCCATCTAAGAAATAAATCCATATTCAACGTAGTTCCGGAGTTTCAAATAAATTGAAACACTTCAAGGCTGCCAGTTTTCAGCATCAACTCTGAAAAATATTGGGTTGATTTTCACTTATGTGGTTTGTTGTCTTTATCATAATTTTCAGCTGCACATTTCTGTACGGGTCCGCAAATGATCCCAGGACCGCAAATGATCCCGGACCGCAAATGATCCCCAAATTGGACCGCAAATGATCCCGGACCGGAAGTGATCGCCATATTGGACCGCAAATGATCCCGATCAAAACAAAGGAATGGCGTGGATCTATGTCCGAGGAAGGTGATGACACATAAAAACTAAAAAAACAAGTTATAACATTTTAAAAACAATATACCATAGTTGCTGCTTTGTTCTTCGAAGGGTATAGATCGTTTTCACTGTCACGCAATAAAAAAAAAAAAAAAAAAAAATCGAAAACCAGCCAATGGAAAAAGCTAAGAAAATGCGATGAATGGTATAGAAGATAACTATTAATATAAGACACTTCTCCAAGTTTTGGGCCTGTGTGTGTCCCCAAAACTTCAGATATTCGTCGTAAATGTTTCCCAGAAATTTACAGGGCCCAGTATGAAAACGCCATGTTCGTGGACAACCGTGTACAGCAACGTGGCGGCCGGAATATAGCGTAAACATCTGGCCCCAGTTGTTCAAAGGCTAGATAACACAATCCACCGGATAAATCGCTATCCAAGTGTTAACAAAACAAACCACGTATCCACTGGATAGTGATTTATCCGCTAGATAGCGTTATCCAGCCTTTGAACAACTGGGGCCTGGACCTTACTTTGGCTATTTGGACCTCTGGTTGTCAGTACTAAACAAACAAGCATTTACATAAGCACTTTTCCTAATGCTCTAACTTCTAAAAAGGCTCAAAATCATGAGTTTAGGATATATTTTGTAACACAATCGGTCGTAGCCTTGTGTCACGCAACTTTCAAAATGCTCTAGTTTCCAACGAAGCACGCTAATTGTAAAGGGATATAACTATACCGCCTCTTATGCCTGATGAGGATAAAAACACTTCATGAGAAAACGATCTATTGACTTGGAAGTCTAACAAATACACATACTCGTAAGCATTCTCGAAATCCCTGTAGCAATAGTAGTCAAGCACCTAGCAAACAGCTAATTGTCAAAACGAAGCGCAAGCCTTGGCCTTGTTTGGTCATAAAGCTGAACTTCATAACTATAGCTTGGGATTTTGGCTTCTTACAATACTCAAGTAGTCATTCCCAAGGAATTAAAGCAAAAATACAAACATTAAAAAATTACAAAATAAATTTGTTCAAATTTCCAGTGCTACACACTGGGTGTTTTACAGAGTGATGAAGTGTTGTAGCTTGGGAAGTCTACTCAGGTGACAGAGTCATCTGTCACAGTTCTTCATGGTTAGATCATGTGTTTCAGTTTAAAACTTATGACGAGTGGCGTTAATGGCTGATAAAATGTTATTTAACTATAACACCGAAATATCAGTTTTTAACAAAAGAGTATATGTAGTGTATGTTGCACTGATCATAATTTTATTGAGAAATGCAAGCCAAGCCGTGTTTTGATGATTGATTGAGTGGTGCATTTCATAACATCGTAGTGAGCAGCAAAATTTAATCGAAAGTATTAAAAAAAGCAAGTTGTGAGCCATTATAATTATAAGATAGCTTAAATTAAAATATCGGTATTCACGTACGCCAATTCCCTATCCACCCAATTCCACAATCCATGCCATTCTTGATTTTTTGATCGGGATCATTCGCGGTCTAATATGGCGATCATTTCCGGTCCGGGATCATTTGCGGTCCAATTTGGGGATCATTTGCGGTCCGGGATCATTTGCGGTCCGGGATCATTTGCGGACCCGTACATTTCTGTATATCATGAATTAATAAAACGCGCGATTGCTTTTCGGCGACTTTCAACGCGAAGCGTGCTAAAATTTGCCGAGCTAACACTACAGTTACAATAAAATAAATGTCTTGCCACGCCGAGGGTTAGCGGTGAGCGCAAGCTGAAAATGACTATTCTGCATGTCTTGCACAAAAAAACACATTAAGAAAACAGTCCAACAGAAAATACGCCCGCTGATTAGTCAAAAATCGTGTTTCTATAACTCGATGGAGACATAGAACTCAGTAGCACGAGCTGTTGACGTAATCACGGATGGCGTGAGCTAAGAGAATATT
>JAHPZR010012678.1:0-2500 GCA_019787425.1 Platygyra sinensis | reverse complement strand
TTTTTGCCAGTTTTTCGTTATAATTTAAGGTTGCTGTTGCTTCTGGGTCAATGGAGAACCAGACGCCTAGTGCTTTAACTTTGTATTTAGGCCAACTTAAATTTCTTCCAGGAATTGATATTCCATCGTTCCCACTTTTTACTCCAATCCAAAAAGCTTCTGTTTTTTTATCATTAAGTTTTAAACCAGACACCTCATAAAAATCATCTAGCATTTTTAGAGAGGCAATCAAAGATTCCTTTGTACCGTCAAGTATGAGTGTTGTATCATCTGCATACTGACTTAATTTAATTTCTCTATTGTTAACAAAGATTCCTTTAATACTTGTGTTTTCCCGAATTGCCTTGGCTAGCATTTCAACTGACAAGAACAAACAGATAAGGTGAGAGAGGACAACCTTGTCTTACACCTCTTTGAATTTCAAAGAAATCGCTCGCCCAACCGTTGTTCAAAACACAGCTTTCTGGGCGGCAATAAAAAAGATTAAGCCACTTTAACATGCTACTACCAAAACCAAAATGTTGAAAAGTTTTTCTTATAAAAGACCATTCTATCGTGTCAAAAGCTTTTTCAAAATCCAAAAACAAGAGTAATCCTGGAATATTTTTATCTTTGGCGTAGCAAATGACACTATCAATAAGGCGAATGTTTTCTCCAATAAATCTACCCTTTATGAAACCTGTCTGGTCATAATTGATGAGATTGGGAAGTGAAGGTTTCAAGCGATTGGCAATTGACTTTGCCGCTATTTTGTAATCGCAATTAAGAAGGGTTAGAGGTCTCCAGTTTTTGATATAGAATGGTGCTGCGTCTTTCTTAGGAATGAGTTTGATAATTCCTCTTCTCTGAGTTACTGAGAGTTGTTCAGTTTCATAAGCGTAATTCAGTGCTCTAATAAGAATAGCAGATATATCCTTCCAAAACACTTTATAAAATTCAGCTGGCAAACCGTCAGTCCCAGGGGTCTTTTCTGTTCCCATATCTTTGAGTGCCTCTAGGCATTCTTTTTCGGTAAGCGCTCCTTCACATACAATTAGCTCTTGTTCCTGGATAGTGTTTTCATCTTCACGCTCGGGAAAAAAGGTGTCATCATTTTGCTCGTACGTCATGCCTTTGGATGAATAGAGGTCTTTGTAGAAAGACACGCATTCAGTTAAGATTTTTTTATCCGAGGTGACAAACTCATGGTCATTTGTTTTAATTTGACTAATTGTCCCTTGCTTAAAATGACGTTTTTCCAGGTTTAGAAAGTATTTGGTGTTTTTTTCACCTTCATTATACCATCTAGTCTTAGATCTCAAAACTGCACCCTTAGTGCGAAATTCAATAATCTTCTCAGTTCACGTCTACTATCGTTCAATTGCTCCTCCAGGTGTGAAAAGAGCGTGTCTCCGGTAGATTTGTTGTCCAGTTCCTTTTGTAGTCTGGCAATTGTTTGTTCCAAATATATTTCGCTTTGTTTGGCCTGTTTCGTTTTATTCTTAGAGTAGCGGAGCGATTTTCGCGCACTTTTAGCTTTCATCAATTTAACCAAAGGAGAGAGGGGTGACCGATTCTCGTTTTTATATCGTCATAAGTTTCCATGAATGTTGTATTTTAATTTTGGTTTTATATACTCCAATTCAGTTATAAAAAGGAATCGTAGTTTAATTTCCAGGAAAACCGGGTTCCGGCGTGGATTTTGAGTGGCAAGTGATAAGGGCGTATCTTATAAGCGTAATCATTGAATGATCTCGGTTTTATTAGGCCCCGGGGTGGACAATCTCGGTTGAAAGGGTCGTAAATTATATATTAACCGTGTCTTTGGGCTTCCCTTACGAAAAGACAGGGTAAATCGAGTGTCCCCCCTAACATGTGTCATTCTTGGGACGCGGCTGCCTGTCGCCAACAACCCCCAGGTTGAGTGAACCCCCACTAGCATCAGGGATGTAAAAAATGTCCTCCCAGAACCCCCATCAAACCAAATCTTAATTTTCTCAGAAAATTTCAGTGAAATAAATTTTAACACCCCCTATTTTTGGCTTGGAGCGTTTTGGGCAAGGCCCCCCGCCGCCCCCGACTCTCTTATCCCTATTACCCCCAGATCGTAAGTTACAAAAGATTGTAATCTCCTCCGCCCCCATTGAATAAATGTGTCACTCACCCCTTTAAAAAAAGTCCGTAGTTTAAAGGTTGATCCAAAAAAAAGCCCCTTGAAGGAGAGAAAACTGGATTGTCTTCAGTGTAGGAGCGTTAATTATGTGTAAGCCCAAGGATTAAAAACAGTTTTCGTTTGGTTTTGATGTCGCAAATTAATGAAGCGGCCCTGGGGGTCAACGAAAACCTTTTCAATTTGAAAAAATCAAAGTGGTTAATGAAAAGATATTGCATTACCCCTGCTTTATTCGCCTCTTGTAGTTACCCCTAAAATATAGCCGGGTATAGCCCATTCTCGCCAGAACCATACGTGAAATTTTCTATTGTGTTTTCCAGTGCAGTGGGACACTCGTGTAGCATATAC
>JAHPZR010012677.1:12500-16791 GCA_019787425.1 Platygyra sinensis | reverse complement strand
TGAGTTTTCAAAAGCTGAAATTGCACTCGCCGAAGCGGCTCGTGCAATTTCAACTTTTTGAAAAACTCACTCGTGCAAATTAATTCCAAATTGAACTCGAAAACCGTATGATTACCTATACAAATAGCACTCCACTCAGTTCAATTACCATTATTAAACACCCGAAACACCTTTGATTTCTCTTGTTGATTACCTGAAGAAATCATGTGACTTTTACCTCCCTTTAATAGCACATCTCGAAGCGCGAAGTTCTGCTGCACTACGTACGGTGTTCTGAGTCAATATAACGGTTATTTTACCACCTTTCAACAGCCCTCGGTCCCTCAAGGCATTGTTTGGTGTTATTTGATATCCTGACTTGCTATAATTCACGGCACTGTTCGGTATTTTTTCAACTCCTGACTCGTGTTAAATCAATTCAATTCACGACTCTGTTCAATAATGTTTCGTCTCATTTCCCTAGCCTTAACTTGGCCCGATCTTTTTGCTTCTTCTTTGACTTGTTTGCCTGATCATTCCTGCTCTCTCTTTCACGTTCTACCTTAGTTAAACTCTACTTTGAAAACGTTAGATCAACTTCCGCTATCTTTTTGTTGGCATAACAAACTGAAATGAGTTTTCTTTTCTTAACCCCCGCTAAAAAAAGATGGCGTTCTTGAATTCCCCCGTAGGTTTATATTGAGAACCCCCTCCTCCTCGTGCAGAGTGTGTGCGGACGTACGGACGGTACGGACTTTCGTTCGGTGGCGTCACTACCAAATTTCTTGGGGTGATGGTTACCAATTTTTCTTATCTATAGTGTTTCGCTGGCGCGCTTCGCGCCCTGAAGCTGCGCAGAAAGTCGGTTTGGCATATTATGAAGACATATTCTAAGTAACAGTGGTGTTTGTTTTGTGCAGAGATTTTTTTGTCCTTGTTTAAGTAATTTTCAAAGAAGTGTTAAATCTAGGTGTTGACACTGATGGCTACCATGAGCCTCTACTTGAGTAAACCAAAAATTCCCTGAAACCGAAGAAAAATTTGAAAGATCTGATCAAGCGGGTTGTGGTTTTGGTGTAAGCACATGAATGTCTTACCACACAGAGGAAATGAGCGAAAGCTATTCTTTTTTTTACGTCGGATCGACCGGACCTTTCTTTAAGAGACTAACTCTTAATTTGCCCCGTTTTTCTTTTACATGTTCATACACCTCGACACCATCTTGCTCCACTGATAAATACGTAAAAAGAACACTTTGACAGTTCCTGTTTTATTACACGAAAAGCGTAGTTTAAAGGGATAATAACTGAAATCAGTCACTTGGACTGCTTTATCACCAATATTCTCACTAAGTAATGGACCCGGCAATATCCCAAATAATTTTGCACGATCAATGTACTCTTTAGAACATTTTGTAGTTTTATGGCTTAGGTTACTTGTACTCATGGAAAAGATTCTTTCCCCTGCTACTTCCAGCCCTGTTACTTCCAACTCTCTCTTCTCAAGTCGTCTCCCAATCAGAATTGCTAGTTTGAAGTCCGAGTTGTTTTTACAGTCCGTGAGCGTATCAATTTTTCTAAACATTTCCAGACGTAATAAATCTCTTATCAATTAAGCTTGCTCGAGGAGAATATTGGTGCTCGGTTTTTTTGTACAGAACTCGTTGCGGTGGCTTAATTAACAAGCTTTGAAGGATCAAAAGTTACTGATGAAGTATTTTTCTTTGCTGTTCCTCGTGCAGACAAACTTGAAGGACTTGGCTCCTGTTCTGAAACCTGCAAGTATTTGTGGGATGGATTCGGTCAATGGAAAAACGAACAGTGGATGCCTTATCTTAAAGGTTGGAAATGATTTTTTCAATTATTTCTATTCTCACACAGGAGATCTAGCGATGTTAAATCAAGCATAACAAGGAAGGCGTTCATACAAGAAACAACGACGACGACGGCTTTAACGTCAATTAAAACTTTTATGACTTTTTAATTAGTTACGAATCAGTCAGACCATTCAGTTTATCACACATGCGGACAATTTGTTGTCTTACTTCAGTTATTCACTGTTAGACCATTGTTTTCACGTTGCCCAATTGTACGTTTTCACATTGTCATGAACTGCACTGTTTGGTTTACTTTAACATGCTTTCTTTTCAAATTTAAATAAAGCAGAGTCTTACAATTGGACGATGCCGCAAAAGTACAAAAAGTCTGGAACGCTTTGGATCTACGGTGATTCAGTGAGTATGCAGCTAATCAAAACTGTCAAGAGTGGTCCGTTATGTAAATCTCTGTATGAAAATTGTGGAAGGAGCTACATGTGGGTCTACCCTGCTAACAACGAAGGTTTGTACATTACACTGGAAAAAGATCTTGATTTTAGACCTGAAATAGTCATTAAAACCATCACTGACGTTCTACACAAGCCAGAAATGCAACAAGAGGAAAGCGTCTTGCTTTTAAACCTGGTCGTGCATTACACAAAAAGCGTCAATTTTACCACTTATCAGAGGCTCATTGATGACTTGATACTGCTTTTGAAGGAGAATGAACTCTCGCATGGTGAGAGAGTTCCAAAGTACAAGGCTAAAATCATTTGGAAGTCATCCACCGCCCCCTGCAAGGACAACGTCTTGGGAAAACAGAAGAAAACCGATTTTCGATTCTTCACTTCCCAGGTTTGTACTATCTGGTTTGTCAGCTTTTAAATTCGTTAGCTTCTAAAGGTGCAGGGGTATAAGTATGATCGGTATGCGTTCTAAAATTCCTTGTTTTACATTGTTTGATTATAAACACGTCTTCTCTTGCCTTTTTTAACCAACAGCAAAACAGGCAGCATCTACTACGAAAAAAAAAGGTGTCATGTTAAAATTTTACTAAAGTTAGAACAGCTTTTTGTCAACAACAACAACAACGTTTATTTGCACTATTCTAAGAAAAATTTAAATGTCAGTAGCTGGTCACCCAAAATAACTATGAAGCTAAAGTACTTAGGTGACCATTATGCAATATTTAATAACAATTGTTTTGAAGGCCAGTAAAGAGATCGGAAGTTTGAGCAATAGTACAAATAAATAAAAGGCATACAAGTTACCATATATATATAAACTAGATAAATAGAAACATATATAGATTACTTCATGGTTGGTGAGCGCGTACGATTTTTATTCACGAGTTGTTAAAAATCGCAAACAAACTAGCGAGTCTTTGAGCCAGTGAGTTTCCAATTCTTCACAACAAGTGAGTAAAAATCGTACAAGCGAACTAACCATGAAGTAATTTGTTTTTTTATATTAGTACTGAGATTTTTCAAATGTTTGTAACTTTAAATTACAGTCAACTGACTACAAAAGACAAAGAAGTCGCGAACTCGAAATCGCTTTTATTTAGACCCACTGTTTCTGAATTCAAATATGCTTAAAAAGGCGAACTGAACTGCACTTTTAAAATAACTCATTTCAAGAAGAAAGGTTTCAAAGCCCATTCAAGATAAATTTAGGCTTATCGGTTTGACAATTGAAGAGTTTCTGAAAATATAAGCTTTCTATATAAGTTTTCTTTTTCGGGGTCCTTGATAAATTGTTCGACTGAATTAATATCTGCAAACCTTGAAGCTATGAGTTCTGTGAATCGATTGTGAAAGAAGGGAACGTTGCAAACATTCACTCTCAATAACTTCGCATGACCGCCCCGAAAGGCGGGAAAAACCGATACGAATTTTCTCACTTGTAAAAAAAATCGTATCAGGCTTTTGATTGGTCATACGATATTTTTCACTGTGCAAAAAAATCTTATTACCAATGAGATTGCTTCTCATTAAAGAGAGACTATTTTTATTCGGTGAGTTTGCACTGAGTAAATTTCAGTATTTATATAACAAATATAACTATTACACAACATGTCAAAGAGACCAAACTTATAAGTTACAACGGGATAAATCAAAATTAAAAACGATATAGACTTAACAAAAGATATTTAGCACTTTGCCACCTTGAAATTGATGTACAAAGTAAAGAATTTGAAGTTTTATATAGTCATGAGGCTTTAGAAGATGTAGTTGAGAAAACAAAAGACTAGTATAGGCATCAAATTTGGAGAATGTTATTATACGAATAGTTTTCTTTTGCATGATATAAAGTGAATTTATATTACTAGAGTATGTGTTGCCCCAAATAATCAGGAGGCTGTAAAGAGTTCTGGATGGGCTGTTGATGGGCTGTGGGGCATGCATGCTCCCCCAAGACATTTTGAATTTTACTGCCCCAGGTTTGGAAACATTTGAGGGCTTCCTGGAGATCACTTGAACTACTACTCTGGAT
>JAHPZR010012677.1:7500-10000 GCA_019787425.1 Platygyra sinensis | reverse complement strand
AAAACTAAAAAAACAAGTTATAACATTTTAAAAACAATATACCATAGTTGCTGCTTTGTTCTTCGAAGGGTATAGATCGTTTTCACTGTCACGCAATAAAAAAAAAAAAAAAAAAAATCGAAAACCAGCCAATGGAAAAAGCTAAGAAAATGCGATGAATGGTATAGAAGATAACTATTAATATAAGACACTTCTCCAAGTTTTGGGCCTGTGTGTGTCCCCAAAACTTCAGATATTCGTCGTAAATGTTTCCCAGAAATTTACAGGGCCCAGTATGAAAACGCCATGTTCGTGGACAACCGTGTACAGCAACGTGGCGGCCGGAATATAGCGTAAACATCTGGCCCCAGTTGTTCAAAGGCTAGATAACACAATCCACCGGATAAATCGCTATCCAAGTGTTAACAAAACAAACCACGTATCCACTGGATAGTGATTTATCCGCTAGATAGCGTTATCCAGCCTTTGAACAACTGGGGCCTGGACCTTACTTTGGCTATTTGGACCTCTGGTTGTCAGTACTAAACAAACAAGCATTTACATAAGCACTTTTCCTAATGCTCTAACTTCTAAAAAGGCTCAAAATCATGAGTTTAGGATATATTTTGTAACACAATCGGTCGTAGCCTTGTGTCACGCAACTTTCAAAATGCTCTAGTTTCCAAACGAAGCACGCTAATTGTAAAGGGATATAACTATACCGCCTCTTATGCCTGATGAGGATAAAAACACTTCATGAGAAAACGATCTATTGACTTGGAAGTCTAACAAATACACATACTCGTAAGCATTCTCGAAATCCCTGTAGCAATAGTAGTCAAGCACCTAGCAAACAGCTAATTGTCAAAACGAAGCGCAAGCCTTGGCCTTGTTTGGTCATAAAGCTGAACTTCATAACTATAGCTTGGGATTTTGGCTTCTTACAATACTCAAGTAGTCATTCCCAAGGAATTAAAGCAAAAATACAAACATTAAAAAATTACAAAATAAATTTGTTCAAATTTCCAGTGCTACACACTGGGTGTTTTACAGAGTGATGAAGTGTTGTAGCTTGGGAAGTCTACTCAGGTGACAGAGTCATCTGTCACAGTTCTTCATGGTTAGATCATGTGTTTCAGTTTAAAACTTATGACGAGTGGCGTTAATGGCTGATAAAATGTTATTTAACTATAACACCGAAATATCAGTTTTTAACAAAAGAGTATATGTAGTGTATGTTGCACTGATCATAATTTTATTGAGAAATGCAAGCCAAGCCGTGTTTTGATGATTGATTGAGTGGTGCATTTCATAACATCGTAGTGAGCAGCAAAATTTAATCGAAAGTATTAAAAAAAGCAAGTTGTGAGCCATTATAATTATAAGATAGCTTAAATTAAAATATCGGTATTCACGTACGCCAATTCCCTATCCACCCAATTCCACAATCCATGCCATTCTTGATTTTTTGATCGGGATCATTCGCGGTCTAATATGGCGATCATTTCCGGTCCGGGATCATTTGCGGTCCAATTTGGGGATCATTTGCGGTCCGGGATCATTTGCGGTCCGGGATCATTTGCGGACCCGTACATTTCTGTATATCATGAATTAATAAAACGCGCGATTGCTTTTCGGCGACTTTCAACGCGAAGCGTGCTAAAATTTGCCGAGCTAACACTACAGTTACAATAAAATAAATGTCTTGCCACGCCGAGGGTTAGCGGTGAGCGCAAGCTGAAAATGACTATTCTGCATGTCTTGCACAAAAAAACACATTAAGAAAACAGTCCAACAGAAAATACGCCCGCTGATTAGTCAAAAATCGTGTTTCTATAACTCGATGGAGACATAGAACTCAGTAGCACGAGCTGTTGACGTAATCACGGATGGCGTGAGCTAAGAGAATATTCATTCTGATAGATCTTTAAGTGCTTTTATAAGCACTTAAAGATATATAATTTTCGAAATATTGTACATTTTCTCAAACGCATACTACAAGTTGTAGATAATGCCGTGTTTTGTCAAAATGTATTGTTATATTTCGAAAAAGATCCACTCAGTCCGAGTTTTTAGATGTTTTCTATTGTTGTCACGTGACATACCAAATATGGGCGTGGTTCGAAACATTTAAAGGGATCGTGAATCGAACAAACATGGTAAACTTTGATACCCACTGGGCTTCAGGAGCCAAAAAATGGAGGTTTTGAGATTTCCTAAGCAACAGAATTGTAGTTAAGTTTCTCCCCCCTTAAGGACGGTGCCTACTAAATACAAAGGTTTTTGCGCCAGGTAAGGACCACGCGGAAAAAGTAAATCTTTACAAGGGCTATTGGAATTTACAGAGAAAAATAGGGGTAGCCACGCATATTTTCGAGACAATTGGCCTTGAATCTCAACAAAAATGCTGACACCAGCATTTTTCTGAAGAAAGAGAGGAAAAGGATATTTCCTCACTGATCTCCTTAGAATTCGTCATTATATACAGAAAGGCAAACACATTTTAAAAGATCTTTCAACC
>JAHPZR010012677.1:0-2500 GCA_019787425.1 Platygyra sinensis | reverse complement strand
TCTTTGGCGTAGCAAATGACACTATCAATAAGGCGAATGTTTTCTCCAATAAATCTACCCTTTATGAAACCTGTCTGGTCATAATTGATGAGATTGGGAAGTGAAGGTTTCAAGCGATTGGCAATTGACTTTGCCGCTATTTTGTAATCGCAATTAAGAAGGGTTAGAGGTCTCCAGTTTTTGATATAGAATGGTGCTGCGTCTTTCTTAGGAATGAGTTTGATAATTCCTCTTCTCTGAGTTACTGAGAGTTGTTCAGTTTCATAAGCGTAATTCAGTGCTCTAATAAGAATAGCAGATATATCCTTCCAAAACACTTTATAAAATTCAGCTGGCAAACCGTCAGTCCCAGGGGTCTTTTCTGTTCCCATATCTTTGAGTGCCTCTAGGCATTCTTTTTCGGTAAGCGCTCCTTCACATACAATTAGCTCTTGTTCCTGGATAGTGTTTTCATCTTCACGCTCGGGAAAAAAGGTGTCATCATTTTGCTCGTACGTCATGCCTTTGGATGAATAGAGGTCTTTGTAGAAAGACACGCATTCAGTTAAGATTTTTTTATCCGAGGTGACAAACTCATGGTCATTTGTTTTAATTTGACTAATTGTCCCTTGCTTAAAATGACGTTTTTCCAGGTTTAGAAAGTATTTGGTGTTTTTTTCACCTTCATTATACCATCTAGTCTTAGATCTCAAAACTGCACCCTTAGTGCGAAATTCAATAATCTTCTCAAGTTCACGTCTACTATCGTTCAATTGCTCCTCCAGGTGTGAAAAGAGCGTGTCTCCGGTAGATTTGTTGTCCAGTTCCTTTTGTAGTCTGGCAATTGTTTGTTCCAAATATATTTCGCTTTGTTTGGCCTGTTTCGTTTTATTCTTAGAGTAGCGGAGCGATTTTTCGCGCACTTTTAGCTTTATCATTTCCCAAAGGAGAGAGGGGTTGACCGATTCATCGTTTTTATACTCGTCATAAGTTTCCTGAATCGTTGTTTTAATTTGGTTTATATACAATTAAACATCTCTCTACGTTTTGTGTTGTCTCTTAATCCCCTGACATTTAGTGACGCTATTGTCAGAGCCATAGATATTCTCCTGGGAAGCTTTGTAGACACATACCTGTATGACCCGGTGACAAAGCTCCACAATCACTGGACAGCATGATAAGAATTAGTGCTTGGCGTTTTCTGTTAAAACAAGCAATTAAGCTACAAAAGCACAGAAGCAAAACAAAACATACATAAAAACAAATATACACAAATAGATAAGAAACTTCTCCGGCAAGGGACATGAAGGGGGAACGAGGTCTTAAGCCTAGAATCGTACAAACGGATTAAAGATACTAAAGCACCGTCTACTACGAGTTCCTTTCCGATCGCCCAAAAAAATTATTTCGCAATGTAAATTAGCGGGTGGCCAAGGCGGTCTCTTGACAAAAAAGTAACACGGTTGTGGTTAACTAATGAGCAATATTATCGAGAAAAAAAAACTCTCACCTATTCTGGTATCACGAGAGGCTTACCAACTGGCCAAAGTTTACCTTTTATAAAAAGCTTATCAGGTTGTGCTCTGCTAAAAAAAGCTGGGATATTGTTTTTTCTAGCTTCTCTAAATGTGTTCATCTGTTTTCTTCTTCTTGCGACTATTTCGTAGGGTAAATCTTGAAACATCCTGAAGGTGCTTCCACGCAGACGGGAGCCCATAGATAATATTTCTTCACAGTTCTTGTATCGAAGGAACCTCGCAATAATTGAACGGGGCTTCTCTCCGTCTCTCTTCTTTCCTAAGCGATGAACTCTCTGGATTTCAACGGTATTTGCATCTTTGTAGCCCAATTCCATTTCGAGGAAGGTGCGAAGAACTGATTCAGTGTCCTCTTTGTCTGTGGCTTGTAGAATATTTTCAAATATTATGTTTTCCCGTCTCGAGTATGCTTCTAAATAGAGATTTTTGTCTTCTATCTCTTTAAACTTGGCTTGTAAATCATCATTTACCCTCTGCAAATCAGTTAAAGCAAAGCTAGTTTTCTCCCGATAATCTTCTAAGCTCGCCGCCGATTTTTGTTGTTGCTTTTCGGCCGCTTTGAAGCTTTCTGTCAGGTTCTCAATGTCGCGGTTGGCAGTTGTTTGAGAACATTCCAGCTTCTGTATTCTTCCTTCCAGTTTCTGAAGAGACGCTTGGACATCGTTCACTGTTATTTGAATAGTATCCAGCTTTTCTAGCTTTCGATTTATCTCTTCCAGTGTTTTGTGAAGGCCTTCTGCCATGTTCAAAGCTGTAAAGATTTCGTCGTCGGCCTCGTGTTCTTCTACTTCAGGGAAGTTAACGTCACCGCTCTTAGCTTTCTTTGCATCCGGTGAAGTGCTCGACTCACCTGAAGAGGAGCGCTCGCTTCTTTTCTTTTCTAAGATCTTTTTCAATAAGCTTTCCATTAACCACCAACGAAAAAAAAATCGATAAAGTGGCGGACGGTTCAAGGACACGTCTTACTCCGCCATTGCTCCCCA
>JAHPZR010012673.1:57500-63477 GCA_019787425.1 Platygyra sinensis | reverse complement strand
CATATTGCAGACCCTCCTGAAATTATCGCATAAAACAACTCTAGTGAAGCACAAGCATGGCAGGAGCCTTCCAAGATATAGTATCGCAAAACCCAAGAAAAGAAACATGGGAATACGCGGACGGCTTATTGCACATTCCAAAAGCGTTGATAAAGGACGATGATATCCAAACCTTTAAAATCATTTATAGACGTTACAAGTGTATGCTCAGTGTTTCTCAACTGTTAAACGGTTTAAATCCATGCTTTAATCATTCCCAGGCTATTAAGCGACAGTTGGGTTCCCCGCCGAACGTCGTGACAGGTAATATTTTATGAAAAAATTTCGGGGGCTCGTCTTTTCAAAGGGCTTTGGTGGAAAAAACCGCGGATTTACCAAAGCCAGCCCATCCGGGCTTTATGCTGAAGATTCTGCTAGCCAGGCAGCTGGTGTTCAATCAGTCCGAACCAACCAACAAAAAACGTTTCAAGCGTAGATTCCGCCTTGTGTGACCGCGAAGTGATCCGTCAAAAAAAGATACTTGTGAAAGGTTACCGCCAATCTGTTTGAGTTGCGCATTTGTTTACACGAACGTGCGTTCTATTGGACAAAATTCTTTTCCGCCTGAAGGTCACTTAAAAAGATGGATGGATTCTTAGTGGGTCGCATATTGGGCACATATCCACGGAATCTAAAAAAGGGGACTGTTCATCGTGTCTGTCTTTAGAAGAGACATAGCTACGGATTGGCCATAAAGGGAGCCTCTGGTCAGAGAGTAGATAAACCATCATGGTCCTCGTTATGGTTTTCAGTTTTAAACGCAACAAAAAAGAAAAATAAATAGAACTCTGACAGAATTTAGGACATCTCTTTCGACATGTCTGTATTTTGCCAGAGGGGAAAATAAATAAGAGAGTTATACCTATAGACAACTACCTATTACATAACTGTCTGCCATTTAGAATAAAGGGGGTAAGTTTCTAAAGAAACGGTTGGTTGTTATGGCATCGCTCGTAGGCGAGCACATTATTAGATTGGTTTTACAAATGCACAGGGTTTATAATGTGAATTAGCCACGTTAAAGGAGATCGAAAGATGGAAACGTTTCAGATGCCGTTAGGCACCTTCGTCGCGAGCGAAACCAACAAAGGTGCTTAACGTTCGAAACGTCAGCCTTCGAACTCTTCCTACCGCGCTGGCCAAGTCAACATTACTCAATCCCAGTTGATAAAACCAAATGTAATTATGACTTAAAGTTCACGGAATTTCCGCCTTCTGTCTGGTAGGAATTACATAAGTCCTCTAACCCCTCTAACCGGTCTCGATGGTGTTGTTGTTAGTTTCTCGTCCACCTGGTTTTAGGTTCCCGCGACTCGATTATTGTCACAAATGCCAAAACATTTGTCCGAATAAATGAGGGTTGTGATTCATTACGTACCGTGTGACTGGAAAATCTTCGTCTGTCTTCCCAAATATAGAACTCGAGTGCAGTGGCTGAGCAGTGGCTCGTCAAAATGACCCGTGGTCATGTCCAAGGGGGCATTAATTTGTTCGAGAAAAGCCTGCGGTGCGAGTTGGCCAAGTCATCACTGAGCTATTTTTTAAAAAGTAATACCTGACAAACGGTTCTTGGAAGAAAAAATAAAATTGTGAAAAAAGGGCTTTCATCCTTTTTAAGAACGTAGTCGCTATAGAGAATACTCCCAGATCATGGCGAAGGAGGTCGGGGTGTGTTGTATCCCTAAAACAACATATAAACAAAAAAAACGGGGCGAGGCCCTGTTGAGAAAAGGATCCGACCCCGAACCCCCCACCAAACCAGAATTTCAGTGTTGGTGTGCACGTACCTGAATTCCTTTCACACCATCTGAAAATACTTGGAAATATACTAATGGTTGGGTTCGGTAACTCAATGATTTAAGTCACCTTCACCATCTATTAGTAGTACGTACCCCCCCTGCGGAATGTTACCCTCTGAAAAGTCACCACCGTGAGTTTTAAGTGCCCACCTGAGGCAAACGCAAACCACTGAAACATTATTATCCAGTGAAAAGAGAAGTAGATCTCTCCAATTGGAGGGACCAAGCTATCGTCTAGAACCTTATGGCGCCTAGCGTAAGTTTGTTTGAAATCCGTTGGCACCCTGCCATCCGGGCAGTCTTTGACTCACTTGCCCTGAAGTGCTTCTGCAAGTGGATTAATTACTATGGGAATGCGTCCACCGCTTGGACGCACTGTCACCGTTTTCGTTCTGCGTACGTTTTTTTTCCGTTCCTTCTTTTGAACGAGGCTTGGCTAACTCTAAGCTTCTCTAAAGAACCAATAAGAATATGTACGCGAAAATCTGAGGCGAGGTAGCCTCAGAATAAAGGCACTGGCTGGATATAAGATTTTTCGTTCCCTGAGCCTTCACCCCCCTACTTGTCAACGCACTATCTGCGGGGATAAAGAAAGGTTCAGGCGAGCGTAACACATGGTAAACAGTGGCAACCCTCACTCCTTGTACACGGCCCCTCGATCTCGACTGCGAAGAAGTGGGACACGAGACAGTCACAGCTTACCAACGGAGAGAAGACCCTTGGCAGAGAGAAGTTCCCTATGCGGACCACATCAACTGACGAGCGAGTTGCAACTAAACCAGCAATCACTGACACACAGCGAGTCGAACACGCGAGGGTTGTTGAAAGCGAGTGCAGTTCCAGTTTAAACGGTTAAAACAAGTTAGTATGGGTTATTAGTATAGCCATTCGCAGCTAGGACTTGAGATCCGAAAAAAGGCGCTCACAGGCCTGGTAGAATATCAACTAAAGTAATCGATATAAAAAACTATCTGGAGCCTGAGGTTATTCTAAATCTCACTTTATTTTAGACCCTGGGATAGGGTACGTGCTCCAAACAACTATATAAATTCTTTCTGACAAGGCAGTCCAGAGGAAGATTATTATTCCTTTGACATAGCAACTTTAGTCTTTGTAAATTTTTTTAAAAGTGTAAATGAGTTTGCATCATGCAGTGAAAAACACGACTTTTGTGCAGCTTCCATTAGCCGTACGTGTTGTCATTGTCGTTGTTGCTGTTACATTCAGCAGATCGGGGTAAAATTCCTTTATACAAGATTTCTTTACCATGCCGAATTACTTCCACATCAACAGTTGGAGAGGTTACGTTGTTTCCTCGACAGTTGAATCGCTGCGCCAACGAGCCCTCGTGCTCCTTTAAGCATTTTTAATCCAGAAAACAGGAGATGGTTGACTTAGAAAACATGTGGTTGAGCGATAGCCTTAAAACACCAGAGTATTAAATTACCGTAACTGTCGCGGCGTAGTGAGGAATCCATAAGTTTTATAGCCTGAAATTGGAATAATGGGAGAGACTTAGATCGTCTCCACTTTGAAATCGAACAAACTTTGGGTATGTCCTGGGGTGATATCGTATTATCAGCCTTTGGCAGGGAAATACGTCGCGCGACCTGTTTTACCAGTCTTCAGGGAAACGTGCTTGGCCTTGTCACTTCGGGTTTCATTAAAATTTTTCAGTGCAAAGGTTTTTTCGCTGTCGATTCAGTTGATTACATAGCTGGTTTGCTGTCCGTCGGCATGCGACAACGGAATTTTGTTTCGCTGTTTGCTTAGTCCCATTTTCGCTCTTATACATTCACTCTCTGGACCTCCAGAACTGAACCAGAGATCGGGCAGATACTCTGGACTCGGTCTTTCAAAATGTCCCCCCACGGGTTCCAATTTCGCCTGCGCTATTGTTTACCTGATTGTCATCTGGGAGAAAAAGAACTCGTTCTTGCGTGCACACTTTAGGAGTAGTTGCAATCGGCTTCGGAGAGCTGCGGAACAAGGGAAGCTCGTGATTTCTGGTTTGATTATCACCATTCTTTTATAAGTCTTTGTAGCGAGAAATCAAAGCCTTGTACTCATCGCAATAGAGATTGCAGATCATTGTTATCTCGTTATTACTCGTCTCACGGGTTGGAGAATTCGGCAATTTTAGGCTGTGAAGTTATTTCATCTGTCTGAAAAGTTCTGTTTCTGTTGTCCGATACTTCATCCAAACGCTCCTGTTTAGCTAGGTTAACTGCTCCAGTGTGTTTGTACGTTTCTCTTCGCACTTTCGGTGGCTCTTTGCGCAAAACGAGATTGTGTCGCGACAGAATGCGAGATCACTGCCGACTTGTGAAGCATCGCTGCTTGCCTTCAGTTTGTCTCAAAGCGACTCTGTTCGTCTTAAAAAGATTTCTTATCGATGAAACCTTACAAAATATCAGCCCAAATCTTTGCTATTTCCAGTCGACGCTCGATTCAGCTACGGACCAGGCATTTCTTTTCAAAACAATTGCTTCGTCTTTTTAAGCCGCAAATGAACTGCGAACATGGCCTATTGCATCTTAAAGGTCATTAGTGTTTGAAAGAATCTATTGTGTCGCCTTTGTGTTCGGATGGAGTGCTAATTTGCACAGAATATTTTAATAATCGTCTTTAAGTTGTTGTCAGTCTTTGTTGGTATGACTACCTCTTGTGTAAACTTCAAAATTGTTTTTGAAACAAAGAATACCACGAGAAAGAACCGTGACCTTCTGTGACGTGATCCGATCTCTTTAACGCTTTAACATTCTCTTTTTGTGGGCTTTCCTAGAGTGGTAAGTTGTCACTGGTATGGAAGCAGAACAAATAATAGAAAGCTTGGCAAACTATAGATGCATGGTTTTTAATTAAGAGTACCAACTGGTGCCGTTTGCATTTCACACCTGCTTTTGATTGATAAAAGAACCCCAGTGGATTTGTGACGTCATAAATTTGCATTTTTGGTTAAATTTAACTCAGAAAAGTTAATTATTTTTGTTCATTCAGTCAAGAGAATACGAGCTAGGACCTTTCTTATAAGGACTCACATCTGAAACAACAATCTGTAACAACTGAAGAACTCTTTTTATTTAATTGGCTTAATTAAGTTTTGTGCTTATGCCGTTAGTGAGTTCAGGGTGCCAAACTTTATAGCAAAGATATTTGTTTACAAACATTGTCTTTGTTATTTAAATGTAGAAAACGTTTAACAAAAGAACTCGTTGTTTCACCAGCCAATAGTTCTCTGGTTGGCATATTAATAACAATAGGTGACGTCACTGATATCTTTGCTATAGTCTCACCATGGTTAGTAGAGTGGTCTCACCGAAGGAAATGTGAGACATTTCACCGTCAGTTTTAATTGCTGTTTGAGGCTTGGTTGACGTCATAAATTGTCGATAACCCTGATGCCTTTCTATGAGCTCGCACGCAAAAATGCGCATATTTTTGATGAAGAAGCCAAATGAAACGGCGCGTCGTTGACTTATTTTTTAGGGGAAGTCGTCTGTGCGTATTTGTAATAGACCAGTTTCAATATATTAAAATTCTTTATTATATGGCAAGATAGGCTCGAGGCAAATCCGACCGTTCTGATTGGTTCTTTCTTGGTCGGGATTTCGCCATACGGACCGTTTCAATGGAAACGGTCATAAGCTGTGTATTTTATCTGTTTTCGAAAGCCGGCAAATTCAAAATTTGCAGCGAAACCTACGAAAAGAAAACGTGTAAATACTCTCATTCTTCGCAGAGAAAACTAAAAGACTGATATTTTACAGAGCTTACGATAAGAACGAGGAAGACGAATTTTCACGAAGCGAATTTTATTATCCTGAAGATCTGGAAATGTGTAATGTAGAGACTGAATCAGGCATCGGCGAAAGTCAGGATGCCATTGACGATTTTATAAAGAAGAAAAAAGGTGCAAACACAAATAAGCAGATGGCTACTAATCTGAAAACTCTTCTCCACTAATTGTAAGGTAACGGTATGACAAATGAGGGAGTTAAAACCCTACCTGCGAAGGGAGCTTGACCACTTCTTGTCCACTGATATATTTTTATGAACAAATGCCGGAAACACGGACAAGAGTACAAGCCGCAACAATTTCCAATTTTCAGCGCAGAATTGTCCAGAATGAAAAGAAG
>JAHPZR010012673.1:27500-47500 GCA_019787425.1 Platygyra sinensis | reverse complement strand
ACATTAAAATTCATTCCCGCCGTGAGAAATATGCTTTGAACAAAAGAATTGCAGCACCCATGAAGATTCCGTGCTTTGGATAATCGTGAACAATGAGTATCCTTGAAAGAAAAGCACTCACCTGAAAGGAATTTTGATCCCAACACGTTATGTTGGTAGTTAATGAGCCATGATTTCGGCTCCGACGCCCCAGTAGAGTAAAAAATAGAAACTAATTATTCATCCCTTATCCTTGATGCTATTTCTGTTTTCTTATTCACCTACGCCTAGTAGCAAAGATTAACCTCTTACTAACCGAGCGCGAGGGCCGTACTGGGGAATATTGGCCCGAGGTCGTGGCAGTACGGACGAACGCAGCGAGGTCCGTACAAACGACCGAGGGCAATATTCCCCAGTACGGCTCGAGCTAGCTAGGTTAGTAATTAGCTCTTATTAACCGAGCAGGAGGTCTGTATGGGAGAATCTTGACCGAAGTCTGTACACACGACCGAGGTCAAGATTCTCCCATACAGACCGACTTAGCTCGGTTAATAAGATGTTTATTATATGGCAAACACAAGAACAATTTAATTCGTTTAGTGTAACTGGTTTGTACTAAGTGACAGTTTGCTTGCAAACGGTGATGAGCGGCCGAATATAATTCTTCTAAAGTTTGCTCGTCCTCTTTACTTTATTTTATCATCAGCTCTTTGGCACTTACAGAAATAAATATTCTTCGATGAAAACAGTCAATGATTTTGCATTTTAGTTCGCAAGTTTTACGCTTCAAAGTATAACTGGTCTAGCTGCCGTCTAGATGGGAAAATCTAGACCGCGGTCAATATCCATTTTAGCCAAGGACTCACAAGGACTGGAGTTCCCAGTCCTTGTGAGACAGAGCCGAGCGCGAGGGCCGTACTGGGAAATATTGGCCCGAGGTCGTGGCAGTACGGACGAACGCAGCGAGGTCCGTACAAACGACCGAGGGTCAATATTCCCCAGTACGGCTCGAGCTAGCTAGGTTAGTAAGTAGTTTATTATATGGCACTGGTGCTTGTTTTTCTGTTAAAACGCACTTCCGGTCACTTGAATTCAAGGGCTTCCTTCGTGTGTTTTTGCCGGATGACGCGAGCAACTCAAAAAGAACAAGCTACCACGAGTTTGAAAACAAATTCAATGAACGTAAATCATGTTGCATTGAGTATAAAAAAATGCTTCAAAACGATTTGTAACGGAATTTGTCACAAGTCTCATCAGCTGCAGTTTGTTGAAATTCGGAAAATGGTTTCTGTCGAATTGTGTCGATCCTGCATGGAATATTTTAACTTGCGCATTACAAAATATGGTTGAAGAAATGTCGAAGTTGGTTACTGTAAAATCATTCAAACATATACACAGCTAATGAAGAGGCCAGTGGGCTGCCACACACTAGCCGATTTTTCGTCGCAGAGTTGCAGATTTTTTGTCGCGGTTAAATCGGGTTAAAATTTATCGGGACATCAGCTTGCCGCACACTGGCCGATTTTTGTCGCGACTAACCGCGTTTAGTCTTGGGGCCGAGTCGATCTCCGCCATGCTTGAAAAGAGGTTTGTTCACGTGACTCTCATGACAATTTCTCATTGGCTGAGGTACGCGCGAGCCCGACAAACTGTCTTGGTCCACCGCACACTAGCCGACAAGGCCCGACAAGACGTTTTGAGATCTAGCACTGTCAGATATCGCCCGAAAAGCCCCAATTTTGTCGCAGACTTGTCTGAATTCAACGCACACTAGCCGACAAGTCAAGATTTTTTGTCGGCCGACAAAAAATCGGCTAGTGTGCGGCGGCCTTTTATTAAGGGTCAGTCCCCGTCTCTCTCGATAACAGTTCGACGCTTCTTTTCATTCTGGACAATTCTGCGCTGAAAATTGGAAATTGTTGCGGCTTGTACTCTTGTCCGTGTTTCCGGCATTTGTTCATAAAAAATATATCAGTGGACAAGAAGTGGTCAAGCTCCCTTCGCAGGTAGGGTTTTAACTCCCTCATTTGTCATACCGTTACCTTACAATTAGTGGAGAAGAGTTTTCAGATTAGTAGCCATCTGCTTATTTGTGTTTGCACCTTTTTTCTTCTTTATAAAATCGTCAATGGCATCCTGACTTTCGCCGATGCCTGATTCAGTCTCTACATTACACATTTCCAGATCTTCAGGATAATAAAATTCGCTTCGTGAAAATTCGTCTTCCTCGTTCTTATCGTAAGCTCTGTAAAATATCAGTCTTTTAGTTTCTCTGCGAAGAATGAGAGTATTTACACGTTTTCTTTTCGTAGGTTTCGCTGCAAATTTTGAATTTGCCGGCTTTCGAAAACAGATAAAATACACAGCTTATGACCGTTTCCATTGAAACGGTCCGTATGGCGAAATCCCGACCAAGAAAGAACCAATCAGAACGGTCGGATTTGCCTCGAGCCTATCTTGCCATATAATAAAGAATTTTAATATATTGAAACTGGTCTATTACAAATACGCACAGACGACTTCCCCTAAAAAATAAGTCAACGACGCGCCGTTTCATTTGGCTTCTTCATCAAAAATATGCGCATTTTTGCGTGCGAGCTCATAGAAAGGCATCAGGGTTATCGACAATTTATGACGTCAACCAAGCCTCAAACAGCAATTAAAACTGACGGTGAAATGTCTCACATTTCCTTCGGTGAGACCACTCTACTAACCATGGTGAGACTATAGCAAAGATATCAGTGACGTCACCTATTGTTATTAATATGCCAACCAGAGAAACTATTGGCTGGTGAAACAACGAGTTCTTTTGTTAAACGTTTTCTACATTTAAATAACAAAGACAATGTTTGTAAACAAATATCTTTGCTATAAAGTTTGGCACCCTGAACTCACTAACGGCATAAGCACAAAACTTAATTAAGCCAATTAAATAAAAAGAGTTCTTCAGTTGTTACAGATTGTTGTTTCAGATGTGAGTCCTTATAAGAAAGGTCCTAGCTCGTATTCTCTTGACTGAATGAACAAAAATAATTAACTTTTCTGAGTTAAATTTAACCAAAAATGCAAATTTATGACGTCACAAATCCACTGGGGTTCTTTTATCAATCAAAAGCAGGTGTGAAATGCAAACGGCACCAGTTGGTACTCTTAATTAAAAACCATGCATCTATAGTTTGCCAAGCTTTCTATTATTTGTTCTGCTTCCATACCAGTGACAACTTACCACTCTAGGAAAGCCCACAAAAAGAGAATGTTAAAGCGTTAAAGAGATCGGATCACGTCACAGAAGGTCACGGTTCTTTCTCGTGGTATTCTTTGTTTCAAAAACAATTTGAAGTTTACACAAGAGGTAGTCATACCAACAAAGACTGACAACAACTTAAAGACGATTATTAAAATATTCTGTGCAAATTAGCACTCCATCCGAACACAAAGGCGACACAATAGATTCTTTCAAACACTAATGACCTTTAAGATGCAATAGGCCATGTTCGCAGTTCATTTGCGGCTTAAAAAGACGAAGACTCCTTTTCGTTCCCCTCAAGCTAATTATCAGTATGACGAGTCGCTTTCCGAGTAAGGTGATTAATCGTTTCCTATGATGTGTGGCTGATCTTTGTAATCGGTTCATCGAAGAAAGAAAGCTTTTAAAGACGAACAGAGTCGATTTGAGAAAAACTGGAAGCAGACAGCCCCCCCTCCCCCTCGGATGCTCACAAAGCGGACAGTGATCTCGACATATCTGTCGCGACAAACAAGCTCGTTTAGCGCAAAAAGAGCACCCGAAAGTCGAAGAGAAAAGTACAAACACACTGGAGCAGTTAAACCTAGCTAAACAGGAGCGTTTGGGAATGAAGTATCGACAACAGAACAGAAACTTTCAGACAGTGAAATACGTCAGTCTAAAATTGCCGATTCTACCAACCGTGAGACGAGTAAATAACGAAGATAACAATGATCTGCAATCTCTATTGCGAGGAGTACAAGGCTTTGATTTCTCGCTACAAGAACTTAGAAAAGAATGGATTGATAAATCAACCAAGAAATCACGAGCTTCTTGTTCCCAGCGTCTCGAAGCAGATTCAACTACTCCGAAATTCACGCAAGAACGAGTTCTTTTTCTCCCAGATGACAATCAGGTAAACAATAGCGCAGGCGAATTGGAACCCGTGGGGGACATTTTGAAAGACCGGAGTCAGAGTAGTCTGCCGATCTCTGGTTCAGTTCTGGAAGGTCAGAGAGTGAATTTAAGAGAGAAAATGGGACTAAGCAAACAGCGAAAACAAATTCGTTGTCGCATGCCAAGGAAAGCAAACAAGCTATGTAATCAAACTGAATCGACAGCGAAAACCTTTGGCACTGAAAATATTTTAATGAAAACACGAAGGACAAGGCCAAGCACGATTTCCCTGAAGACTGGGAAACAGGTCGCGCGGCCGATATTTCACCTGCCAAAGGCTGATAAATACGATATCACACCCAGGAACATAAACACCAAAGTTTGTTCGATTTTCAAAGTGGACGATCTAAAGTCATCTCCATTATTCCATTCAGGCTATAAAAATACATGGATTCCTCGCCGCGACAGTTACGGTAAATTTAAGAACTCTGTGTTTAAGGCTATCGCTCAACCAACAGTGTTTCTAAGGCAACCATCTCCTGTTTCTGGAGTAAAAATGACTTTAAAGGAGCACGAGGGCTCGTTGGCGGCAGCGATTCAAGCTGTCGAGGAAACAAACGTAACCTCTCCAACTGTTGATGTGGAAGTAAGTCGGCATGTAAAGAAATTTGTTATAAGGTTACCCCCGATCTGCTGAATGTAAACAGCAACAACAACAATGACAACACGTACGGCAATGGAAGCTGCACATAAAGTCGTGTTTTTCACTGCATGAGGCAAACTCATTTAACACTTTTAAAAAAATTTTAAAACGTAAGTTTGCTAGGTCAAAGAATAATAACTTCCTCTGGACTGCTTGTCAGAAAGAATTATATAGTTGACCGTACCATATCCCAGGGTAACTAAATAAAGTGAGATTTAGAATAACCTAGGCTCCAGATAGTTTTTTATATCGATTACTTTAGTTGATATTCTTACCAGGCCTGTGAGCAGCCTTATGTTCGGAGTCTCAAGTCCGAGCTGCGAATGGCTATACTAAGAACACCATACTACTTGTTTAACCGTTTAACTGGAACTGCACTCGCTTCACCCGTCGGCGTGTTCGACTCGCGCGCAGTGATTGCTGGTTAGTTGCAACTCGCTCGTCAGTGATCGGTCGCATAACTTCTCTCACCCTTACTTCTTCCAGGGTAACTGAATCTCGTTCCCAGCTTCTTCGCTCGGAGGATCGAGGGGCGTGTACAAGGAGTGAGGTTGCACTGTTTACCATGTGTTTACATCTCGCCTGAAACCTTTACCTTTAATCCCGCAAGATAGGGGCGTTGACAAGTAGGGGGGTGAAGGCTCAGGGAACGAAAATCTTATATCCAGCCAGTGCCTTTATTCTGAGGCTACCTCTCTCAGATTTCGCGTACATATTCTTATTGGTTCTTAGAGAAGCTTAGAGTTAGCCAGCCTCGTTCGGAAAAAAATACACAGAGCAAACGGTGAATGCTCCAAGCGATGAGCTTCCACTTAATTACAACTGCAGAGTCTTAGCAAGTGATTCAAAGACATGCCGATGCAGTGCAACGATTTCAACAAACTGGCCCATGTCTAACGAGTGCTTGGTCCTCCAATGGGAGAGATCTACATTCTCGCACTTAAAACTCACGGTGGTGACTTTAGAGGGTAAAATTCCGAGGGGGGTACGTACTACTAAGAGAGGTGAGGTGCTTAAATCACTGAGTTGACGACCACCATAAGAGTTATTCCAGTATTTTAAGGTGTGAAAAGGAATTCAGGTATCACACCAACAAATGAAATTCTGGTTTGGTGGGGGTTCGGGGTCGGGCCTTTTCTCACGAGCCTCCCCGTTTTTTTGTTTATATGTTGTTTTAGATACACCCTCCTTCCCATGATCTGGAGTATTCTCTACGACTAGTTCTTAAAAAGATGAAAGCCTTTTTCAATTTTATTTATTCACGTTTGTCAGGTATTACTTTTTAAAAATAGCTCAGACTTGGCCAACTCAACCCAGGCTTTCTCGAACAATTTGCCCTTGGACATGCAACGGGTCAATTTTGAGAGCACTGAAAGCCACTGAAATCGAGCTATATTTGGGAAGGACGAAGATTTCAACAGTAACCGGTACGTACATGAATCACTAATTATTCGGACAAATGTTTGGATTTGTGACAAAATCGAGGCGGACCTAAAAAGTGGACAGAACTTAACAACAACAACCTCGAGCCGGTAGAGAGTTAGAGGACTGTTGTAATTCATCCAGACAGAAGGAAATTCACTGAAATTTAAGATAATTTATTTGGTTTTATCAACTGGGTTGATAATGTGAATTGGCCACCGTAAAGAGATTCGAAAGCTGACGTTTCGAACGTTAGCCCTTTGTTGTCGCTCCGACGAAGGGCTAACGCTCGAAACGTCATCTTTCGAATCTCTTTACGGTGGCTAATTCACATTATCAACCCATGCAGTTGATAAAACCAATCTAATAATGCTCCCCAGCGACGCAATAACACCGTTTCTTTAGAAACTTACCCCCTTTATTGACTAAATTGCAGACAGGTTTAATAGTTATTAGGCTATAGTTAACTGCTCTTTTTATTTCCTCTGCAAATAAGACATGTCGAAAGAGATGTCCTAAGTTGTAGTCTATTTTTTTTCTTTTTGCGTTTAAAACAATAACGAGGACCATGGAGGGTTATCTACTCTCTAACAGAGTCCTTTATGGCCAATCAGTAAGCTAATCTTCTAAAGACACACGATGACAGTCCTTTTTGATTCCTGTATATGTGCCGATGCGACCACTAAGAAATCCATCAATCTTTTTAAGTGACCTTGGAAAGAATTTGTCAGAAAAGCACTTCGGTGTACAATGCAAACTCAACAGATTGGCGGTAACCTTATCACAAGTATCTTTTTTTGACGGATCACTTCAGCGTCAACACAAGGGGAATCTACGCTTGAAACGTTTGTTTGTTCGACTGATTGAACCGCTGCCGCTAGCGAATCTTCAGCTAAGCTGGATGGCTGCTTTGGAAATACAGCGGGTTTTTCCACCAAAGCTTTGAAAAACGCCGAATTTTTCATAAAATTCCTGTCACGGTTCGGAACCCAACTGTCCTTATAGCCTGAATAGATTAAAGATGATTTAAAACCGTTTACTTGGAACACTGAGCATACTTTAACGTCTATAATGTTTTTAGGTTTGATATCGTATTTATCAACCTTTGGAAGGTGCAATACCGGTCGCGTATCCTGTTTCTTGGGTTTTGAAGATACTAGTTTTGGAAGGCTCTTCCAGCGTGCTTCACTAGAGTTGTTTAACGATAATTCAGTCTGATATGGGAGCTTGTTTCCTGTCTCCGTAGGCTGGAAACGAAGCTGTTTTTTCTGCACTTTTAATTCTTCTTTTTCTCTTAAATTCACGCGTTGGCCCTCAAGGACTGTCAACGAAGAAAGAGGCGAAACATTTGGGTTCTTGTCTTCCAAGCTGTGGACGTGGTCGTCATTGCTGGTTTCTCCATTCTGATTACAAACGACACGATCCTGGGTTGAAATCGATTCTCGAACATTTGCGCGGAAACGATCCATGCTTCTATGTGACGTATTCTTTGTATTATTCCCTTCTGGCATCAACCCACGAACTTGAAGGGGAAAATCGAAACACCGCACCCGTAATAGAACTTCCAGATCGCTATTTTCTTGGCTGGTAAGGCTTGCGCTTCTTGTGACTGCTGGCAATTTAACGGCATTAACCTCATCGATCAGTGATTTATCACTCTCAGGCACTTCATCAGGAGTTAATGTTAGCTGCGCTGAACTATTCTCTTTCTCCATTTCTGCCTTTCTTTGCTCACTAAACGGATTTATTCCAGCAACAGATATACCCAGTTCATGATCACTGCACACTGCTCACGCGGCATTGCACTCCTCTCTAAGTCGAATAAAAAGTCTTGGAAAAGCGTTAAAAACGTGTCCCATTTTAAACCCCTTAGAGGAATTTTTCATCTCAGACAGATAGTTACAAATTCTATCATTAAATGACACACTGAAGCATACTAAATCGTCTCTAACGCTTGATTCGTCTGGAAATTCGTTTAAACATATGTTAACAACGGATAATTCGTCTAAAACGGAAATCTTTATCTCTGTAGTTTGCATTGTTTTCAAGCTGTCTAGGGCGATTAGTGTCATCACTTGTTTCTTAACGTAACATGAAAAATCGAACTGAATGAATCACCACGAAGGTCACTTAGCAGCTGGTTATTTCCACTTGAGATTTTTTTTTTACATAAATCAAGACCTATAAAAATAGTATTACATATAAACCAAATTTTTGTAGTAATGCTAAACTGGACTCGGAAGTTTTTTGCTTATGGAACTTGGATTTGACCTCACCACAAATGATTTAATTTTATTCTTTTAGTATCCGCAACCAAACTTATCTAGATCAGTTTTAATCCCAACTCGTTTTTGCTCTTCTCTGCTTTCCGGCGATTATCAGAGAGTTGATTTATCAACGGGTTAGTCTGAATATCACAGTAAAGCTCTAAAAAACACGCGTTGCGTATTAGCAAATCAGTATACACTTTAAATTAAGGATGTGACAAACCTCACATAATAGTTCAATCGGAACAATTCTGATTTTGCACAGCAGCATACCAATCTCCGAAAACAAAAGATGTTGGGTTTGAGTCTTGGCGCGTGGCTGGCACGTGGCTGGCACGTGGCTGGCACGTGGCTGGCAATTAGTTACACGAGACACAGGCAAAATGCCAAGAAAAGTTTACTCGAAACATTGCTCATGAAGAATTCACTTTTATTCTCCATTTCATCTACTGAGAACAAATAAATTTAGGACCGACAATATATTTCTGGTAATAACCTGTTTATCTGAACTTATTCAGTTTTGGCATTCCGTTTCTATTCCTGTCTGGATCTTAAATTCCGAAAAAATTCCAAATAAAAAAATGCTACAAACAGCTGACCATTTTGGATTCAAACTCCGCTAGCATAACAAAAGCTTATCCCTTAATAAACTACTTGAACATGTGTCTATCAATGTAGAATGTTGATCCCGAACAGAATTTTTGACCAATTGACCTTAGCATCCGCGCAGTCCGGCTGGATAACAAAGAATCTGACCACATAACTTGGAAAAACACGAAACCCTTACTTGTCCAAAAAATGTCGTAAATCTTTTATTTTCACTATCGTAATCAGCCGCCATCTTTCCCAGAGTACAGCATCCTTTTTTGTCTTTGGTACATGTCTGTTGTCTTCAGTATCTTGTTCTGTTTCTTCAAACACAACCTTCATTATTATACCGTGACATTTTTTTTATTCTCGTCAAAATCGAACTTTCTTGGTGACAAATTCTAAGCTTTCTTTATTATCGGCTACATGGTCTATTCTGGGGGTCTATGTAGCTGTGTGAGGCAAGATTTAGTTAATCTAGGACTACAGCGGTAAACTTTAAATTCCAGTTGAGTAGCATTTCCATTATTCATGTCTATACTGATCACGTGTGTTTTTGTGCTTTGACTCCATGTTATCCCTGACAAGCTCTCTTAATCCTAGATTAGCGGGTTTCCTTGAAACAACCGGGACTGGTGACATTTATCTTCCTTACGGGATTATCCATTCCTGTATTTTAATACGAATAAATTTTCACATAGGTTTATTGCTTCGTTTTGTACATAAAGCAGTTTGGAATTTGCAATAACCGCTACTTAATTCAGTGTGCTTCTGGAGTGTCACATAATTGTAGATATTTTACCTATTACTATATAGTTTTTAGTCTCTTAATTTTCTCTAATTGGTGTCCCCAAATTAGTAAGGGATTCTTTTTCCCTGGCTAGGTGGCTTTTGACACTTTAATAAAGTTTCTATCTAATTTCTATCTATCTATGAAGAAGTTTTGCATTTTTTAAAACTTTTTTATAAAAATTATCGACGTTGGCAAAATATTCCATATTTCTTGTACACTTCTTTGTCGCCATTTGTCGAACACACAGCGGCACATGGAGGTCTCGTACCTAGTCTTCGCGTGAGCGAAGAAGGGTTTCGAGATTACCAACATAGTAGTGGGCGCATATCAAGCGTTGTGAGATCATACGACACAGACCGGTACTGCTAACTTTAGCTTCGCCACGATCTATAAACAGATGTGTTGATGTTTTCCATGTAAGCAAAGAGATTCTTATTTTGACGTTTGTTTTTGTTTTCCTACTTTCAAGCGAAATTGTTCTCCTCCATATTTACATACCTTCTGGTCTAAAGTTAGCAACTAGAAACTTCCAAAATTGCTACTCGATAATGGCCGTAAAAAACCCGGAATATTTTCTAAATTTTTCATTTACCTAACTTACTCAATCGATTTATCTTTATAGCCTTAAAAGTGGCAAATAAAAGCCCAAGCGTTTTGTCGTGCTTCAGACATAAATCGGTGGGTACCTAAGTTATGTTTGAACATCTACTTAAGCTTAATACAAGGTAAGCATGTTAATTCTTCCGCCCGGGGACAGACTGACTACGATAAGTAATTTTATAGTGTTAATTTATTCTTAGAAAAGTACAAGTCACCCTTGAACGAACCCTGCCACGAGTTGGCGAAGTTAAATAAATAAACCGGAAAAGATTTCTTTAAAAACGTATTGCTTTGATCTTTCCCCCGCCGCAGCCATTTTGTTTTTGGCGACGAAATTTCATTCCGGCTTTTGTGTTTTCGTGAACATTGAATGCAACCAAGAAACAATCTTTCCAATAAAGCTTTAAAACGAGGCACGTGTTTATCCTGGACGACTGAAATGAATCATCTGTCTGGGTACATTTGGACCAACGAAGCGTTCTCAGACGAATCAACTGATCAAAGTAGCTCGGCTGATCTGGAACAGATACAGATTATCCCGCACTATCCGTCTACAAACCAAATTTACGTTTTGAATGATGACATGAATGCGACACTGACATACGGATAATTCTTCTTAATATAAATTTGGTCTCTTGTGCAAATTCTGACAATTTTGGAAAAGTCCTCAAAGAACAGCTCGCAATGCCGCGATCAGTTATCAGTGAGTGGAGTATGGCCATTACAGGGACAAATCTGTTTCGCCCAAGAGAGACAGACAGAGACGCCGGCTTGGCGCAAGAATCTACGAATTCATGTCAACAAGGTTCTGAGAATGGAGAGTTAACGCCACTGGACGTTAAAGAGAGAAACAAAATTAAGTTGCCCGCTCTTGCCAAGATTAAAAGACTAAACCATGAAGAGAAGAATGATCTAGAAGCTCTTTTACGAATACGATGCTATGACTTTTCACTTCAAGTTCAAGGGTTGAAGCCAGAAGTTAAAAACTCAAGCAAGAACTCATCGCTTTCATCTGGTTCCCAGAGCACAGAGGAGTCTTCAGATCAGAGCCAAGAAGAAGCTAAGAAAGATTGTAAGAAGATTGACAATGACAAGAGCTCACTCTCGTTTTCCACGGTGCTGGAGGGACAACGAGTCAACCTTAGGGAAAAGATTCGATTAAACAACACTGAGAGGAAGCAGGTTCATTATAAACCCTCGGACAAGGGAAAGAAGGCGTTTTGTTTAAACGATCTAAGGTCTGAAAACTATCGCCTTGAAAATATGCTAAGGTCCACAATAGTTTCTTTAAAGCGCATGACACAGGATGCTCGTCCGGTATTTCACCTGCCAAAGGTTGATAAATATGATATCACTCCTGAACACCTCAACGGTAAAATTTGTTCTGTGCTCGAACTGAACGATGCTCAAGTACTGTCGACCTATTCAGGCTTTTCATGTAAAGACAGTTGGGTTCCAATGCGTGATAGGTATTTTATGAGCAACTCCGAGTTTTTCAAATCCCTTTATATGCAACCCTCTGTGTTGCTAAGGCAACCCTCTCCTGTAGCGGGAGTAAAAATTAATTTAAGGGGGCATGAAGAAGGTTCATTAGTGGCAGCGATTCATTCTGCCAAAGAAACTGTAGATGTAGTCTCCCCGTCTGTCGATGCAGAAGTGACTAAGAAAGTAGAGAAGATTGTTATAAGGTTGCCGCCAATCTGTTAAGCATGTATACTTTGTAAAGTTCGTGCCGAATTCATTCGAAAAGTGCAGTTTGTATGATAAAATCAGAAATGTTAAATAAAGAGAGTTTTCCTTATTCAAAGGAAGGGCTTAGTCACAGTATTTTGAGTTATTTTGGCCACATACAAAATTACCTTTAAATTGAAGGAAAACTGAAAATAATGCTTTACAAAGAAAGAAAAAAAACAAAGAGATAATATTAAACCATAAAGGAACAAGGATGGTTAAGGATAGGGAAAAATAAAACGGATTACAAACGACCAACTTGAAAAATCTAGGTAAAACGTTTTAAGATGGGCAAACCGTAATGAAGCGCTTTCAAGGTTTGCTAGAAATAACAAAAAATATTTTGTTGGCGGCACTGAGCGGTTTGTGGCGAACTTTACTTCATTGATCGCGACATCACTCATCATTTAAAAACAAAAATAATAATAAACAAGACCAATCAAACCCACACGTTTTTCAATTCCAAGTAATCATTTCCACATTATATTTTAACCAATTTGTTTTTCAAGTGCTATAAAAAAAGACCAGTTTGCGTTACTAGTTATGACTAAAACAGCATATAGATTTTTACTAATATTCCTAAATCCATGTCATTCTTGGGCCATGTTTAATGTGTTGTAACTGTAGAATACCCACAGAAGATATATTATGTTTCTTAACTAAACTAAACAAGAACGTGCTCCTATTAAAAAGCACATTTTTAATGTTTTCATTGCGCGCTTTCACCACCCAGTCTGATCCTTACTGGTTATTTCTTTTCTCTTCAACTGACTGAAATCCAGATCAGTTACGTCATGAGTTTCTGCGTAAGAGATATAGTTTGTGTTTGATAAGGCACTTAAATTGGTTCGGAGTTTAATAACGTTTTCAATTTATTTGAATCGTTTTCCGTGAACATTGGTCGCTTGCGAATGACATGGTTCATTTAGCTGATGGAACACATCTCACAGTCTTTGTACTGGCACCTGTAAATAACGTTGAGCACGAAGCTAGAGTGCAGAACTTGATATATTGTTGTCATCTGTTACACTGTAGTTTACTGTTCCTTAGCGTTAGCTTTTTTCACTTCTCGCTTTGCCACAGCCCCGAGATGCACCTCGTCAGGACCGTCTGCGAGACGAAGAATGCGAGCCCACGACCAAAACTGAGCCAGCGGCTGATCAGAAGAGAGACCCGCTCCACCAAAAGCCTGGGAATGAAAATACAAAAAGGCTATTAATCCTTGCGAGGAAAGACAGGAAAAACATACAGGGAGTCAGCGTTGGTCAACCAGGGAAAGCTATTTAAGCATATATCGTCCACATCTACCCTCTTAAAATAAAAGTGACAAAGGGGTTGAGACAACCATTTCTAACTGAGTTTACTGACGTGACAAACCTGCATAGCTCTGTCGACGACATTTTGCGCCATCCGGGGTGCAACAACCTTAATCATGGCGATCTCTGGAGCAGCGACCTACGACATGAGGAGAAAACCAAGTCAGAAAAAGGTGTGATTGATTTCAGCTTGGAAATGACGTGTTAGCAGAGTGGTATGGACCTTATTTCCTACTGTATCCATTAAATGAGCAGCCTTCAGCGTCAGAAGCCTGCAAAACAAAATATCAAGTCACTAAAAAAATCTGGCTGACTATAGACATTTTTTGCGCTATGAATGTTTTTCAAAATGAACTGACTTAGGAGAAAAAGAAGGTTTACCAAAGTTCTGATTAATCTCCATAATATAATTGGCTGCAGGCTTCTTATTAGTCGACGCACGCTTCTTTGCAATCATTGCTCATCTTGTCAATGTTGTCCCAAGATCAAATAGTTTTTCTCTTTATCGATTGCTCTACATTCGTTTAAACTAGCTCTGAGAACTTAACTGTCAATCACGAAAGGTTCCCTCACATAGACATTGTAAGGAGAAATTGGATATTGAAGGAAGGCTGGCCCACCTGGCTTGTTCAATCTCTATTCTAGACTCAGCGATGTCTTGTAAAATAGTTCCTTGTTCAACCAGTGGTTTGCCAAAAGCCACCCTGCTCCTGACCTGATAACGAAAAAGAAAACGCAGTTGAAAAAAAAAAGTTCCAATTTAGTGTGGAAGTTAAATTCCAATTAAGAACGGAGACTGGGTACCAGAACTTACCCTGTCAATCATGAGCTCCAGGGATCTCTCGGCCTGACCTATCAGACGCATGCAATGGTGAATACGACCTGGACCCAAGCGACCCTGAAAATGTAAAGAGAGCAAGCCTTCTTCGATTATACCACATCACTGAGAAAAGTAACCAAAACTTACTGACATCACTATGTTCAAACTGTCCCTCTGTTACTAACCTGAGCAATCTCGAATCCTCTCCCAGGACCCAGCAACATGTTCTCCTTAGGCACTCGAACATCTTGGAACATGACCTCAGCATGACCACCTATCAGCACGGGAAAGATCAGAGTTATCACAACACCGACTGACAAACGCTATTCACTTGGAAGTCAACAACAACAGTTCTTTTTAGAACTACTCTCCCCCAGACGACCACACAAGACGAGCTCCTGACACAACTGTGTTCAGATTATTTACTGAGTTAATCGTTAAGTTCCCTTTTTCAAAATTGATCACACTTCTAACCTATAGCTTAAGGACGTTCGCACCCACTGCTACTGTGCATCTCTAGTGCGCACACTCCTCATTAGGCACGCACGTGGCACGTAATTTTCAAGAGGGCGCACGAGTCGAAAATTTAAAAAAAAAATTGATGACCTTTGCGTTAACTTTGTGTGGGAATAATTTTGTTGGATGCTCGGTGACCTCCACTTTTTTTTCGGCAGATCACTTCCTTTCTGATGATTTCCATTGTACTAAAAGACAAAAAAAATCTGTACGTGGGAAGTTTTAATTATTTCTCATATACTATTCACATAGTTTCGAATTGGTACATGGATACAGGGTGCGTGACTAAGAAGTTGCATTTTTTAAGGCTAATTCTACCTGATTTAATGACATATGTAGCAAAGATCTATCAAATAGGCCTATATATGCTGTGTTAAACACACATAACTTAGATATGATTCTTCATATGCCGATAGTAATGAATCCGGCCAGAAATCGCCTCGAGTGACTGGAAATCTTAGAAATGCTATGGTCGGTGATGCGCCTTACCTTCAAAACGAGTTCGGTTACCCCCGGTTTTTTTTTTTTACGTTTTAATCTTATGTTATCATTTTCCACCTGCAGTCAAAGTTTTGAAAAAATCTGTACGTGGGAAATTTTGGGCGCGAACGTCCTTAAATTAGCTATAGCTATTCTACCAAAAAGCTGCCACTTGAAAGCAGGAGACCGGCAGGGCAACTACGTACTGTATTATATATCGTAAACGGGGCAAATTTCGTTTATTAAAGTGATAACGTTATTAGGACATCACACATGTTAAGCACACTTTAAAATGTGGTTTTAGGCAGATAATTGCTGTCTTCCACTCTGTAAAGACTAACTCAGACTAAAATACCACAGACGAAAAGACCGGAAGCGTTGATTGTGGATAAGCTGTATTTACATGGTGGATCTTGATAGCCGAGAACAGACAGGGGTCGTACAACAGTGACTCCGGGTGTGTCCATGGGTACAAGGATCATGGCCTGTGATAACAAAGAAGGGACTAATTGAAGTACTTGAAGTTAAAATTTACATGGAAGAAAGATGTGATGCCAAGAAATCAGAGAACCATAGATAATTCACTTTCGAGTAAAGGACTATATCAGCAAACAAGTTGATGAACGCGTACATTACATGTATTCGTACAATCACAATTTTTCCTCCCAAGTAACAGGATGAGCTGGATAAAAAGTAACTTGAAAACCACCCCTGACAGTAAGAGATATTTTGGGGTGGGGGAGGGGAGGGGAGGGAGAGGGGGGTTAGAGCCGCTTTTAATCGAGTGTCGTAGAACCGAAACGAAAGTGAACCAATCAAAACGCAAAGTAACTACGTGTAGCTGACGTAAACCACGGGAAAACGTGTGCGAGCGCGTCACGATTGGTTTGGCTTTACTTCTGATTGGATGAAAAATTGGCGCGAGTCTTTTAGTCAATCACGCAGCGTGGTACGTGGAAAACCAATTACTTTTTGACACTCAAATGGAAACCCCCTCTAAGGAAATTACTTTGGTTTTGGATTTACTACGATTTGAGATTGGCCGAGTAGTGTAATTGTTGAGTATTAAGTGCAAAGCCAAGTATTTTTCGACAGTCAACTGAAAAACTGTTCTACTTCTCACGCTATACTACGTTGTTTGCGAATTCAATGCAAATCTCAAACTTGGTTCAAATCATCTACCCTCTTTCGAGAAGACCTTGCAAACCATTTGTCGACCATTACCTGCTGTTTGTGTTTTATAGCATCGGGATCTGTTTTCCCCATAAAGATACAAATCTTGCATCGAGGATCCATGCCACCTGTAATTTGCAAACAAATAAACAAAAATATTAATGTCATACTACTGGGTTACTTTGAAGTGCGAATCCAAACCCAAACATCACAGTGTTTACAATCCATAAATATATATCAGGGAAAAGAAATTGTCTTCGACATAAACACTTTCACTGGATGATCATCGCAACAGACCCAGGTCATGGCAGTCCCTTTACAAGAGAGGTTTGATAATCTATGACTTTACTCTAGGCGTCTCACGAGTCTTCTGGCGCAACTTTGGACACCCAAATAATTAAGTAAGGATATTTTTTGACAATTGTCAGATTGGATGGCACGCAAATGACTTATAACCTGATGTCCACCATTTGTGTCCGTTGATGACATAATGATCTCCATCAAGTGTAATTGACGACTCGATGTTAGTGGCATCTGACGAGGCTACCTGCAATAGCGACAATGGTAATCACACACACAAGAAAATAACGACGACATCATTTCAAAAAAGAAAAAGAAACTGAGACACAATACATAATGTCCTATGCAATTTCTAACGTTCTGCTCCTGTAAATCTTAAAATCTGTGATATACGCCACAGGAGTGCCTGAATTTATGTTTAATTTAACAAATTGACGTCAGTTTTTCATGCGTCTGTCCTGTTATTGATCATGAATTTGGTCATAACAATGTCAAAGTACCTGTGGATCCACGAGGCGATACCCGAGTGGATCGGCAGACAGGACAGACGCATGAAAAACTGACGTCCATTTGTTTTTTACGATAACAAACTGTCAAATTGTCCACTCTCGCTCGTTTCCGAATCGCATAAATTATCAATTCACGTGTCCGTCCGCTTATTGACGATAAAAATTAGCCAATGAGCGCGCGAGAATTTGTACTGTTATGGTAAAAACTAAAATCGCATGGACGCACTTGGGCAAACATTTGTAGGATCTGGATATGCGTCTCTGCAATAAAGACGGGCACAGGAGGCATTATACGCCTGTTACATTTCAGGGAAAGTGGCTAACAGGTTTGAACTAGGAATCAAATCTGCTGTTTTGGTCAAGGTTGAGATTTTCCTGTTTGTAACCGGTAAATAAAAATCACCTGACCTTAGGCTCCGTCATAGCAAAGCATGATCTTATTTTTCCATCTAAAAGAGGCTGCAGCCATCTCTCCTGTGAACAAGAAAACCAATGAATCAAAAAATCTAATATCAATAATTTGACTCTTAACGTCAACATTGAGACATTCAAATCTTATCACTGGTATTCGTGCCTCTCTGTTCATGTCAGGTGAGAAAATTTAATAGTAAATCAACATCTCAACTTCTCTCCTTTTTTCGGGAGGGGAGAATCCACTGAGCGATATGACTACAGGCGCAGGGTTACGTAAAGGGCGATTGATTCCTTCGACTTTGCGCCTGCACTCCCCTCGGACAGTGGCTTACAGACCTCTGCGGAGAAGAGAGATCTCCAACTGAGATAGAACTTAGAAGATAGTAGTAAGTGATATAGGATACGAAAGTATGGCCATGATGGAAAACGAACAAAGATGCAACATGTCACATGATCACAATCACCTGATATCTTCAAATTCATATTCCAACTCACAAAAAGCTTCTTTGTCAATTGGAATTGGCTGCTCAGTGTCACTTGAATACTAATTTAGACCACAAAGTAAACAAAAAAGATAAATATATATTACACGCTAAATGCAGTCTGAGATTCAGCTTACTCAGTGTAACAAGGCAGCCACGACTGTAGGCTCAGGACGATTCTTAGCAATCAGTTTTCATACCTGTTGTTGACTCGTGCCGTACTTTATTAGAACTTCCATGTTACCAGTGTCTGGAGCAGAACAGTTAAACATCTATCAAGGAAAGAGATAAACAAGGAAACCCTTGGAAAAATGGTAATTTTGAGACACTGTTTTCAGTGGTCATGTTCAACCTGCAATTGATGCCGAAATACATGGTCAGAGTATGTGAATGATGTAAGGTTTAAATGGCCAATCAGGAGTCTCCTTTTATCCTGATTGCTTTTATAAAAACGATGACAATGCCTTATCACACACACCTCAGGTCCGTATACCGATCTTCCCATCACTTCACACAAGTAAGCATATTCCACATTCGTTAATCCAGCGCCATATTTGACTTCAGGATCCGCTTCAAGTGGAATAAACAGATTCCACAATCCTGCTGATCTGGCTTTTTCCTATAAATAAAAATTTTGTAGTTCGCACTGTGAACAATGTCAGTAGAACTAGATCCGGCCATCTCCTTTCATATCTAACTCTTTTAGCAACAGCAGTGCTTCTTTGCTCTTTGTTGCAAGTTTGGGCATAGTTACGTCTTTTCCTTTACATGGGGACATCTTTCCTTGGAAAATTTTACATTCGTACTCTTGCAAGCGCGGATCCAACCGGTTTCCCTCGGCCTTTCGCGGAAATCGGTAAGATTTTTGAGAACGACTCAGAAACCCAGAAAAGGGGTCTTTATGGAGTTATAATCCAAACATTTCCTATGGAAACAAGGCCCGGACCCCTCTGGAAGCTTGGGCCTTCACTGAGAGTTTGCTGTTTCGGAAACTGGTGACCGTTTATTCTAGATCCGCGCCTGTCTTGTAAATGCCTCCTCCTGTAATTTAAATCACGCTTGCTGTATTTCAACAGTCCATTAAAGTTAGCTGAAAAAAAACTAGCTACATGTTGGCGAATTAGTATAAGTATTGAAGGTCATTGATAAATAAACTTACGCCGCAAACTTCACGACGAGAGGTTACCTGTTATACAATGATTAGAACTACCTTAATCTCTTCCACCAGTGGATGCGGGGACCAGCAATGCTCAGAGGCCTGGTGCCGATTGAATTCAGCCTCATTGGTATACACATGTTCCTCCATAAAGTCTGATAATTGTTTATACATGTCTTGCACGTGAGACGGCAGCGCCTTGAGGTCAACTGGAAGGAGACCTGGATGAAAATTCGAAAACGTGCTATTTTAGCCTCAAATTAAATGGGCTATGTGAATGTCATGACCTGTTACAGAGGCACAGTCAGCTGGCGCACATGCGCATTAGATACCATTTCATAGCCAATTTGTATATAACAGAGACGCGATAAATACTGTTTTAACCAGATAAAAATAAAAATAATATTATAGGGTGAACAAAAGGGCACTCCAAAACAGGTTTTTCCGTAAACGATTGAAAATCAAGCAAAACTCTGCGAAACTGAATTGGAGCGGATTTCTAGGTGAACTTTGATTCCAGGTTGGGGTGAACTTCTTTCAAAGAGAGAAACAGTACGGCTAATTTCATGACGATCCGTAATCTGTGACAACGCTCACAGCGCTTGTCAGGTGATGTTATTTTGAAGAA
>JAHPZR010012673.1:17500-25000 GCA_019787425.1 Platygyra sinensis | reverse complement strand
TGGAGTCGTAAACCTTCTTTTCACTCATTAATCAAGGTAGTGCTCGAGTAACTTAGCGTCGCATCATTGTGCTCACAGACAATTTTAGGGTTAGCGTTAGAAAATTGCGCACTTTCTGTTCCGTGGTATGTGTTAAGCGTATGAAGTTTTTACCTTTTAGAACTGGAAAATTTGGAGGAAGATGATGAGGCAGACAGTTGTATGCCAAGTCTGACAGAGGGTCACCCAGAGTTGATAGTTCCCAGTCTAGAACAGCTATTACCTCTGGCTTTTCTCGTCAAAAATTAAATTGTCTAACCTGCAACAACGTAAGAAAACATCATATATAATTACGATAATTATTTTTTGACGGATACCTGTACTATGACGAGTTATAAAGAGAATGCCTCCAATACTGAGAGATAAAGTGCATGCTATGAACGAAACCAAACAAACAACAGACAACAACAACAATCAATTTTTGTATCGTTCAACCAACCTAAAATCTCCATGAACAACGGTTGTAGAATCATTTGCCGGAACATTTTCTAACAGCCACGCTATAAGCTTGTCCATTGCTGGGATTTCATGTGTTTTGCTGGCTTCGTACTGTTTCGCCCACCTCTCTGTTTGGCGACGAATGTAGTTCCCTAAACGTTAAGCACAAATAATGTGACAAAAAATTCGAACTTCATAAACAACTTGGAGGAACAAGCACCTCAGTTTTACGGTTGGAAATCATAATTGTTTAAGCCTAACTCTGTGTTTCTCTTTAAAGATAAGAAAGCTACGCAAATATATGGCATACGTTTTTGATAGAAGTTAACAGAATTGAACAATTCTCCCTTTGATGTGCTTGCTACTGCTCACGCAAGATTCCACTTGGTTTAAGAATTGACCTTCAATAGGGATATTCGCATGTCGGCATCTAATTTTTCTGTGTCACTGAGAGTACTTAGGCTAACCTCGTTTGCCAAAGTCCTCAAGACCAACAGCATCAATGTCCACGTTGTGAATCTTGAAAAGTGTCTCGTTCATCGCATGATAAATCTCCTGAAGAAACAGATGATTGATTTTATAGAAATGCGCTGAGCTAACGTTTTGAGGAACTTTTGAGGCACTGAGGGTTAAGAGAGGAGCTTAGCTTTCTAGCAAATTTTACAAGACATTTCTGCATTGTATTTGTTCATATTTGATGCAAATTATAAAGCAAACATATGAGAGATTTTACTGAGGGATTGGACAATATCAACTTAGAATGACGTGCTTCTTTACATGTTAATGACTTGCCGCTGCAAAAAAGGGCTTTATTTTAACCCCTTCTACTACTTACTTCGTGTGATATATAACGTTTATGCAAGAAACAGAGAAATAAACGGTAATTTAAAAAGTTTCCACAAGGTTGCATACTTTCCTTTCCTCCACTGTCATACCAGGCAACGATGGATCTTTGAATAAGCGCCCCTGAGCATATTCCATAACATAAAATGGAGTACCTAGAATGCTAATGATTGAAAGATGTGAAAAAACAATCTTTTAGTCCCCACATGATCATAATCACATCTCCATATGATTTTAAAGCAATGTCAAGCAGGCAACGAGAAATTGTCGAAATAATCAGCGGTTAAACGGGACTACTAGGAAAGCAAGCATCGGTATTCATCTTCTTTTACGTCTCTACCCTACCTGTAAGGCGTTACCAAAAAGAGTAGGTAACAAGGAATATAGGCAAGCTGTTTCATGTAAGGCTGAGTTTTTAGACTTTTAGGCAAAATGAAACGTGATGTCCACAACTAGGAACCTTTTGTCTCATTAGCTTGGATGTGGAGTTCAACAGAAAAGGATATACTATCAGAGAATGAAGGAAAGGCATGGATACAAACTGAGAAAGAGGAGTGAAGCTCTTGGATAATTTACCTGCTGTCTTCACATAAGGATAATGTTTTTGGAACAGGAACTCCAGCAGAACCAAGGGCTTTCATCACCCTGAAAAGTGACAGAGTGGCAAAAATAATTTCCATTGGGATCACAAGATTTGTACACCAACAAGGAAAGACGTTCTGAAATCCACATCGCTAACTAGTAATACAACAAACCAGATTTGCTCAAATCGACATCCATTAAGTGAACAAAGATAATATTTTAATTTTTGTCAGCTACTGCAATTGTAAATGACTGGATTGCAATGAGATAAAACTTCAGCAGATAGTGCTGACTAAAAGAAGTGGGTTTGAAACTTATTTAAACTTCTGATCACCAAATATAACTGATACAGACATGAACATTTTGAAGGATTGATATATTATTGAGATCAGAACCCACTTGTATTCTCTTTCCACAGCATGTGCAGAAGGTAAAAGCTTCCCAGGCTGTGGAGTGGAGCATATAACCAAACAAAATTGTGAATGATTATTATTATGGCATTTTATGATTATCTGTATGTGAATTATAGTTGGCAAAGTAACTAAATGGCGGCAAATGTGAATGCATGTGGTGAGCCTAATGGAGGAGAGATTTGCAAAAGAACATGCAGTGTACCCTAAAGGACAATATGCATTTTGCGAGACAAAATTTACAAGTTTGTTTTCAAATGAAAAATAAGCATTGTTTTCTGAAGGATTTGATTTTAATGTTCTTGGGAATGATATTCAATAGTTAGATGCAAGCTAATTACTCACAGGCTTTTTCCTAATAACCAGCCTCTGTCCTCCATATTCCACATAATATGTGGGATTGGATTGGCCATGTTTGAATTGACGAACTATGGGGGGATCTGAAAAGGCAATTGCAAGTCCATCCATTACTACAAAAAGAAATTTCATTACTTCACCAAACTTTCAGTGCAGCATAATTTCTGCAAGCAGAGAAGTACTCAAAGAATTTTACACGAATGTGAACAACTAAGGATATACTGTACTCTTGCAATACTGTAATGATGAGGTGGTTGTGCAAGTTTTTCAGGCTCACCTGATAATTTATATTAACCCGACAAGTACAGATGAAACAATTTTCAAGTGACATAATCATACAGTGTTCAAAGCAGTCAATCAAAGGAAGAATTTTTTTTCGCTACCTCCTTGGTGCAAACCAAGCTCTTTCTGCAGATAATCAACAAGGGAATCAACAGGAATCTGATGAGTTTTACGCACTGCAGTGGTTCCAGGAACAAATCCTGCAAAAAGCAAACACATACAATAAATGAATTATGAGCACAATCAATGAATTTGCAATGCACTATGAAAGCCGACTCCTCTCCAGTCTTTTTCAGTTTTAACACATGTTCAGAGACATAGTTTGGATAAAATCTACCTTTTAGTGGGAAACTAAGTACATTCTCCAGTTCACGTAAGGCACTTCTGACATCATCAACCTTAACATAAGAAAATAATAATCAAATGCAATAACTTTATTCCCCCATGATAACTCAATCGAGAGGATCTGGGTTGTAATAAACAGTTAACTTTACTTTACTGGTAGGAGAACTGGGTCCTAATACACTACACTTTCCAGACCCAATTAATTTATCATTCTGTTCTGCACATGTACCATAGACATGTACCTTAATTGTGCGAAAGCCCATTTTCTGTGCAGTCTTCAAATTCTGGCCAAAATCATCTAGAAACACCACCTCTTCTGGATTTAACTTGAGTCTGTCAAGCAGCTTGAGGTAAAACTGTTCCTCTGGTTTCCTTGTACCCTCCAATGCAGACTCCAACACCTACGTGTAGAAACAAACCAAATATCAGATTAGGCATATTGGTTCAAATCTTGCATTCATTCTAACACTTGAGAGTTTGGATAAGGAATCGAGAGTTTGGTATAACAGTAGTGGAATTATGACATCAGTGTCAGTAAAATCTCTGAATCGTGACAACCCAAACCAGGCATGATTTGATCAGGAACAACTTGGTCTAATTTACGTACTACACTGAGGGCAGAGGAAGTGAAACTAAGGAGAATGAAGAAGAGCCGAGGACGACAAACAAGAGAGGAAGTTTTGGGGAAAGATGAGGGAATCAGAGGAGCCAATTGGAAGAGATAAGAAGAAAGATTGGGGATCTGGAGGAGAAGGACAAAGAGCAGGAGAAAAAAGATAAGGATAATGAAGGAGAGTTGCCTTGGACCAGGAGAACTGAAGGTAGAGGAAGAGCACCATAGGAGGAAGAAGAAACAGAATACGTACAGTTAACTTGGGATTGTAACCTTGATGGGAAAGCAACTTACAGTTATGTTACTACTCTCGCTCTTTTCAGAAGAAAGGCAATAAACAGAAAATGGGTTGATAGTCCTTTGATAGTAGGAAAAAAGAAGGAAAGAGAGTTGGTCAGGAGAAGGAAAACTTCGGAAGAGGAAGAGCCATTCAAGAAGGAAAAATCAGAGGAGGAAGAAACAGAAGAAACATACAAACAGACACAGCTGTGTGATTGTAGCCTTTTGGGAAAGCAGCTTCTCTTGCTTTTTTTCAGAATGAAGGGCCCAGTGAACAGAAAATGGGTTGAAAGTGATTGCTAGTAAAAAATATCACCTACACAATCATAAATGAAGAACTCACCACATCAAAATGTGTCACATCTACTGGGCAATATGACTTTCCATTTTCCATCAACCAGTTGTTTGTTACTAAGGCAGTTTTTAATCCCTCTGCTCTGATGCACTGAATTGCTGTTAGTATCTCAGGATAGGGCTCAACGATTGCTGTCTGAATGCTTGGTAACAGCTCTGCCATGTTAACACTTTGCTGGGTGATGGATTGTATGACTTCTCCAAATTGCTTTGCAAATTCTCCTGGTAGGAGAGTTCCACATTCTAATTGTGCCCAGACACCTGTAAAAGTACATATTTTGAACTGGGCTTCAGGGACTGGAAAAGTGTCCTTTAAGGGAAAGTGATCACTTATGAAAGGTTAAAAATGTTAGTACATAAATTATGTATAAAACTTATATTATGTTACTAGGTGTTCACTTCCTGGAGGTGTCCGCCCATGGGAGACGTACATGTCCAATACACCCGATTCATAATGGGTCGTCAAAGGGGTGACGGTTCGTGACGGGTCGCGAGACTTGCAAACATGGCAAATAAACAGGCAAAAGAAGTGTAATTTACAATATTCCTCGTTCTAAAATAATGATGTCACAAACATTCGTATAAGACTTAAGTGCGGAGGATGATGCTGGACCGCCAACATGTCGCAAACTGACAAACAGTGACAAGTAGTTGTGATCCATCATGAACCATCACCAGTTTGACAACCCATTACGGATTGGGTGTATTGGAACACTAATTAATTTGAAATCAATATATGCAATACTTATACTTCAGTAGTTTTTAGATAATTTTATATTCAATTTTTTCAAACCTCTTCCCAAAAAATTAAACTTGCCTGGCAGGAGAACAAATAATCCACTAGCCTGACTTAAAATTCAACTAACCCTGGACCATTGGAGACAGCCTCCCTTGCACATCTTTACGTAGAGTTTGATATTAAAACAAGGAAGGAGGGAGAAATCATGACAATGCATGTAAATTAATATGAAAGAGTTACTTACAATGAGTTGGTGAGTGAGCATGAGTCAATTAAACATTAATCAACCCTCGACTCTGGATCAATTAGTCCAGGTTTGAGCCTGGCTGGAGACATTGTGTAGTGTTCTTGGGCGAGACACTTAACTCTCTCAACCCAGGCATGCAAATGGGTACTAGCAAATTTTAATGCTTGGGTAACCCTGGAGGAAAAAAAATACTTCTAGTGACTTCATGCTACAGAAACTGGGATAATTATTAGCTCCAACCTGATGGGCCACTTGCCTAGTATGCAGACTTTACCTTTCCTGACCACCTGTTGATGATATAAGTCCATTTAATTACCTCTTTCGCCACCAGCATTAATAGCTGAGGCAATACAACCTCGTTTTAGACCATGGCTATCCTCAAACTGATCTATCAAGGGCAACGGAGAAGGAAGCACCACTCCACCCATGTCAAATGCCACAGCCTTAGGTTTGATTGATTGAAGGCTAGCATAATGTCGAGGATGAAACAGGTGAACACAACGAAGGTGAAGACCCTTTAAATTTCTAATTCTAGAAATCATACTTTAAATTGGTTGCTGCCAATACATTGTTTCATCAAGGTGATTTCTGTAGAAATAGTAAAAAAAATGACACCATGCAAATAAGTATTTATTTTTTATAACTTTGCAAAGTCAATTAGGATGGGTGGTATAGCCAGATGGGTAGGGAGGAGTGATAAGGGGAGGGGAAGAGAGAAGAACAAGAAAGAGAAAAATGGGCTAGTGGAAGAAGTTCTTCAGCCCTCTTACTAATAATTACATGTATGTATCAAGTGTGAGTCAAACTTCTAAAGCAAACATTTGAGTACCAATGATTTCAAATAAGCCCTCTCTCTCCTCCCTGCCATCTACATGGCTGAAAACAAAATTTGAATTCCAGCTTGCCCTTCTGATAATAAGCTCTCAAATGGTGCATCTCCTGGGCAAGAGGTTGACCTTTTTACATCTCATTGGTAGAGGACTTATTATAATTGATCCTTTGCCCATCAGGCAAGTAAGAATGAAAAATCACTTTCCTGGAGGGATTTATCTACTTGTCCCAGATGACTGGACCCTGATCTAAAGCCCTGATCTTATAACCCTCCTACTTACCTCTTACTAAAACAAACATCAGTGGCTGATTATAGTGTAAATTCAATGGAAAGACTATATTTATCAATTAGAACCCAAGGGAATGGGAGAGCAATCTAATAACATTACACTACATTTACCGCTAAAATGATCTCCACCACCCCCACCCCCCCTTCCCCTCCTGCCACGGACCCTCCCTCATAGGTGCGAACCTAAACGTAAACGAGTAAAATTCGGGAGATGGTACCCTTTCACAACACACTCTATTAATATCACATCCATATTCGACCTGACACGCATGCTGTATATATGCACCAAGTCTCTAAAAATTGAAGGTATCCTCTTCTAAGAGTTACCGACTAAGATCGATGGCAATCGATGAAAATCGATAGCAATTACAAGGACTAGGACTGTGAGTATCGATTTCATCGATTAATTGAGGCAATCGATAATAATCGATTAATTATTATCGATTATTTTGATTATATCGATTGCCTTCCGATGATCGATTTTCATCGATTGGGCACGCCGGGGGTCTCACGGAATATCCGGAAGAGTTGGCATTGCGTCCTGCAACCCTCCTCAGAGCGCATTTTCCCCTCAATTATGTGTTGTACAGTATTGTTTACTACAAACTAGAGAATATTGTTCTACCTTTTGGGAAGTATGGCCGGGAGCAAGGCAGGATAGCACAATGCTTGTTTACCTTCAAAGTGGCGCCATCTTGAAACCAGCGTAAACCTGGGAACTACACATGTAGTGGATCGAACCAGTTTCCCGACTCCCGGCAGTCGAGTTTCGTACAGCTGTAGCTGGAGAACAAAATGGATGTCTCTTTGCCTGGTAACCCGTTTAAACCAGCAATGGGAAGGTATTCTCTG
>JAHPZR010012673.1:0-15000 GCA_019787425.1 Platygyra sinensis | reverse complement strand
TATTTTCTACATTTCCCTCGTGTTCTCAAAGGTCCATCATTTTTTATCATAGTGTAATACACGGCTTAGGCTGCTTTATTTGTTAATGAGAGACAGTGTTTCATTGAGATATCCAAACACTAAGAAGAGAGTTGAAAATAGGACGCACAGCGTAGTATCTTTGACAAAATTTCGGGTATTTGGTCAGAAGATAAAATGCTGTCTTGAGTGTTAAAAATCTCAGTCAAAACAAAGACTAATGCTTATCAAGACTGAGTATCTTAACTTCCTTCATGGTTATGATTTTAATTGTTTGAACTTGGTGAATTATTAATGAGTTTGAGAGGGCTTATTCAGTAATCATGAAGTTGCAAGAACCTCAGTCACTCTTGGATAAGTAATTTGATTCCTACTCACTCCCCCCATGTTCCCCCAATGCTTCTCTTCAGCTGTCTGTTTAAGGGCCTGATTACATGAGGCGGGCTGGCCCAGTTAGCCGGGCTGGTGTCAGTTTGTCAGGTTCTCGGCACGTTTGTTAAACGCAACAAAAATCAACTCCGCGATTTATGACAACCGGACCAGCCCGGTTAGCTGAGATCTCGGTATCGCGGCACCGGGATCTCGGCTAACCGGGTTGAGATTTTTCCATGTAATCACATTTGCTGGGCCAGCCTGGCTTATTAAGCCAATGAGACTACAAAATCAAGCTTGCTCGGGTTTCCCATGGTTCATCGCATCAGCCATCAAAGGATCAACTGGACTGGCTCGCCTCATGTAATACCGGCCTGAAAGTCATCTTGGCACACCAAACCGGGCCAGCCCGGCTCCTGTAATCAGGCCCTAAGTATATTGCTTTGGGGATACACTGTACATGTTATTTGAAATTCATCAGGTGGTTGAAATAGGGCCATGTTCTCATAGCCAAATAAACTGTGAGTTGCACTTGAGTATACAGAACTTTAACAAAAAAAGTAATTTTCTTATTGTGCAATAATTGAGGTAACTCTGTGATGTTAACCAATCCATTGACACATTTTGGTGAGGGTGAAGAGCAAAGGTCACTGGCAAGTTTACCCGTTATAGCTGAAGGTAATGTATTATATTGTCATGGGAACAATATACCTCTATCCCCTTGGTAAAGCAGTCATTGCTATGTACTTCAAACATGTACATCCTGGTAGGTAAAGCCAGCATTTGTACCTATCAGGCTAGTGGCTATCTCAAGTTTAAGTAGCATATTATTTGGGACTTGTGCTACCCTCCTTTAGGGTTCCCCCTCCTGTCACATAAATTTGCCAGCACCCATTTGTACACCTGGTGGGGTGTCTTAATTACACAGTGTACCCAGGAATACAATAAAATAACCCAATTTTGGAAGTCTTCCAGTCACATCCTTTCTAAGCCCAAGGTAAATTGTTAGAAACAGTGAACCATCCAGGATGTTTAACATAATTCCAAGGATATACGTGTGTCATGTCATGTACAATCTATTGGATTGGAAGGTTTTTACATTTGGAAGTTATACAACTCGATTAGGATCACACATCAATCACTGAGAATAATGTGCGACTTTGTCATGCAGCATTATTATTACTGACAGACTAGTGCATTTGCTGAAACCAGGGTCACCCAGACAATGAAAACCAATCACATGGCAGAACTGAAACAATTGATTCCAACATTTCAAATCCAGCCAATCAAATGTCCAGTACAAAACAATGAGATTTCAACTTGTTTGTTGTGATGCTTACACAACTGCGATGTTGCTTATCAATACATGACATTGTATATTGTCATGATCAAACTGTTAGTACTTTCACATGCATGGATTAAATTATGCTGCACCAACTTTTATGTTCCCATTTTTATGATTTGGCCCTTTGTAATAAGGAATGAGCGACCTCATATACATTCCTGTAAGAACCCTTAACAAATGACAAGAAATTGTTTGAATAGTGTTACCTAAAACTATCATAGAACTCTCACGATATTAATGGCAAAGAATAAATCTATGTGTGTCATATACATGTACCTCAATCTCCGAAAATAAATTTTGAAATGATTGAGAGATTTTTTCAGACAGAAAAAAATCAAACCTGTCCACTACTAACACATGTACATGCACAAAAGAGTGGAGTGTGCAGCTCAGCTACCTGTAGGCTTATTATTGCCAAACTAATATTCTTGTTGAACCTCTTTTCAATTCATAAAATATTAGTAGTCTATTATGAAATACATTAAATTTGTATTGCTTCAAGACAGTGCTGGCCAATAAGCAGCTAATTTAAGCTGGCTGATCAGCTCCAACCCTTATGCTGCACCCCTTTAATCCTTTTAATCCATCAGTGACCTGCAATTAATAATAAGCAGTCTTTATCACACAAATAAGTTAGTTCAGAGGGCCAATAACTAAAATCAGCCAATCAGATTGCTCCACTAGCCAGTCCAATATTCTCTAAGTATTGGACCGGGCACTGTCCCGAATGATCCCGCACGAAGATTTCTCGTAGTTTTCTTTTTTTTTCTAAAAGTATTTACTCCACATAAAATGTTATTTTTGTTTTCTTCCAACTTTGTTTTTCTTCTTTTTGGAAATGTCAGACGTGAGTAAACATTCAGTTTGCCGTAAATAAAAATTGCGCGCTTGAAGTTTATGGTGTCTTTGCAGTCTATCATTTGGGTTTTTCTTCAGTCCAGTAATAATTCTCTTATTAACCAAGCTTGCTCGAGACCGTACTGGGAGTATATCGGCCTTTGGTCTTTTTTGTACAGACCTCGCTGCGCTCGGTCCATACTGTCAAGACCTTGGGCAGATATTCTCCCAGTACGGCCTTCGCGCTTTGTTAATAAGATATATTTATACATCTAAGCCTATTAATAAATTATAATCACTTTAATTTTATGTAGTTACAAATACAAGTATGTTTTATTTCAATCTTTATTTTTAGAGCCAGACAATAGAAAAAAATTGTCAACATTCTTTGGTGTTGTGGTGCCAGTCACATTGTCCATGTTCTCAGTTATTCTGTTTTTACGCCTTGGATTCATAGTCGGCCAGGTATGTACACCATTTGAGTCAACTGAGCAAGGAGATCAATAGATATGCACAAATATTTAATAATTAAATACAGGATGCAACTAATTTTGGGGCTTATAACCTTTGGGCAAGGGGAAATTAGATTTTGGTAACCCAAAAGACATCCTCACAAGCCCCCAGAAATTTAATCGTCTTATAGTCTTCCGTAAGTGATTTGAATTTTCTTGAATATTTTCTCAAGAAGCTTCACTTGCCCACCATGCTAAAGATCAACAAAATCAACTAGCTATAGCCCAAATGCAAAATATTATTACCAACCATGGGCTATCAGAGACCACTTTCTGTGCATGCTGATGATTTAAAAGAGACAAAAATAATCTTCCTTGATAACAGCCACAATTGCTTCTATCCAAGAGCATTGAAAAATTTTTCTGAGAAATCTTCCTTCTAGTGTCTAGTACTTACAGTGCACATATGTATACTGAAACTGGGCCACCCACACAATGAAAACCAATCAGATGACAGAACTGAAGCAGTAGATTCCAACATTTTTAAATCCACCCAATCAAATGTCTTATTTTCAAATCCAGCCAATTAAATGTCCAGTACAAAACAATGAAATTTCAACTTGTTTGTTGTGATGCTTATGTGACTACCATGCATGTTGCTTTTCATAAATTGCCAGCCATGCTCAAATGATTATTACTTTCATTTACATGAAAGACATTCATGTGAATTTGTGACAAAGGTGTTATTTCAATACAGTGATAACCCAGAAAGCTGTGAGATCAAACTTCAAAGTGTACATTATCTAGTGCAAAAGTTCTAAATATCAAATGGTTAAATGAGCTTGACAATTTATTAGCACACACTGTACTTGCAAGCATCACAATGAAAAAGTTGAGATTTCATTGTTAATGATTTGTACCGGACATTTGTCTGATTGGCTGGATTTGAAATTGTTGGAATCTGCTGTTTAAGTTCCACCATCTGATTCATATCTGTTATTGTCTTGGTGGCCCTGGTGGCCTGGTCGAGATCAGTAAATGCACTGTAAAGAGTGTATGAATTACTTTTGAGGGGGAGGGTTAAAAATTAAAATTCTTATTATTAGTCATGATAATTTTTAATTAAAGGATTTATTCTTCAGGCTGGTTTAGTTATATCAGTTGGCATGTTTGTGGTGGCATACTTTGTGGTAGGAATAACAGTGCTGTCGATCTCAGCTATTGCAACTAATGGTGCAGTGAAGGAGGGTGGAGCCTACTGTATCCTGCTTAACATTGAATAAAAGAAATTATAGAGACTTGCACTTGATTTTTGGAACATGTTAACTTGACTGGTGTATAAGTTTCTTGAGTCTGTTCAATTTTAGATACAGTAAGGACCAGTGGTCTACATGTTTAGTAGCATACATGTGGAAAAGTGTTGTAAAATTTGCTTGTACATCATCAAGGGATTCAGGTGATTCACAAGTTGCTCAATTGGTTACATGCTTCTAGTCTTGATTGAGCTTCTTAATTGGTCAACAGCTGAGTACAAGCTGTTTTCAGTACAAGCTTATTCATCTTGTGAAAAACTCATGACCACTCTGGTGTTGACCAATTACTATAAGACGCTCAAAAAACACAGGAAACATGGCAGATGGTTTATGTACATGTATGTCACACTTTGCAACTTGAAGTAACTTTGTATGTATGACAAAGAAATATTAAACATTCATCCATAATATTATATCTTGATAACTACTAACAGTGTATGCATGTTTGATGAAGGCTAATGTATCAGAAGCAGTTGAAACAACACATTCAACATATTTGCAGTGTATTCACTGTAAGTGTATGACATGTTGGTAGACAGTTGATTTTATGTTAACTGGCAACAGATATGATCAGTCGAACACTAGGTCCAGAGTTTGGTGGCTCTATTGGAGTTATTTTTTACTTTGCAAACATCTTTGCATCCGCTCTTTATCTTCTAGGTAAGTCAAATAACACAATGTTATCATAGATCATGTAATTAGATATACGTTTTAATGCAGATCTGCATTAAAACGTATATCTAATTACATGATCTATGGTCATGAGTTTTTTCACAGGATGACTAAGCATGCACTAAAAACTAAGAATAGTAGGATCTATTCCATGCCGTTTGTTTCTTCAAGGGATCCAATTGCCATTAAGAGTACACCGAAAAGGTGCTTGAAAGTTTTTTAGGGTCACCTTTGCTTGAATTTTGCAATCACAGTTCAAGATGGCATAAGTCAGGTCAATTTGTCTTCATGATCCATCATGACAAAAGTTCCCTTTGTCAGGGAGTGGGCACTGGCAAGAATGACCATCATCATTCCAATTGTGTTTAATATATTAATCCTTGTTCAGTTAACTGAATCAGCTTTGAGTGTATAGGGTGACATTTCTTCCTGCCCCCACCCCCCTGGCTGTCCCAAGGAAACCAAAATAATTATATTTGTTTTAGTTCTTTAACAATTCTTTGTAGGTTTTGTGGAGGCCTTGTTGAATAACTTTGGCCGTCATTCTTCATCTCATCCATTAAAGTGTAAGTGATGATTTGCATAATTATGCTTCAATCATCCTGTTAGTGTTAGTTTAACAACCTGATCTACATGACTGTATATAATAATTAATGATTAATAATTTATAATTTATGATAATAATTAATATAGATTAAAATATTTAATGGAATCAAAAATTTGATACTGACATTAATCTAAATGCAATTTGTATCTTACACAATACAGCTCACAGTTTTCCTCAAGCTATGCTCTTGGAAAACTGTTTAGTTCTTGGAACAGAAAAATTAAATGTCTGTGGACAAATATCTCAGCATATTTTCATACCAAATGGAGGCTACTGTTTATAAAATTTTTATAGTAACTAAGACATTTATAAACTCTAGTGTGCTTGACTTCACTAATGAGAGTTTCACTCTTTAATATGTAGTTTTGCATGAAGGCCCCTGGTATTCATTTGCATATGCTTCAATCATCCTGTTTTTCTGTCTACTAGTGTGCTTGATTGGTGCAGGTATTGTAAACATCACATTTACTCTTAATGTCAAGTTAATTTATTATTATTATTATTATTATTATTGTTATTATTATTATTGCATATCAAGAAATTGTGTGAAACTTTATTTTAGCATAGAAACGCATGTTATAAAAACATTATCAAAGCTTTCTATTTAGGATTTTATAAGATTTTAATAAAGATTACTTTAATTGTTATTATTATTATTATTATTATTATTATTATTATTATTATTATTATTGTTATAATTGTATTGTTATTGTTATTTGATTTGGCATGCACACTGTAGGTCATTAAAAAAAAGGGCAACTGTTCTATTTAATATTTATTAATATTTATTTATTTATTAATTGTATGTGAAATTGATTAATAACTTGAGATTCATATTGAGGCATTATTTTGATTCTTTTTTAATCCCAGTAATGTTCACTTGGTAATTAAGTTTTATCAATAAAAAGTTTCAGTTTAACTATGCTTGTTGGAGTAAAAGTTAAAAGAAATAATTACTATAGTTCTCTTTAGCTTCTAGTCTCCAGTTGATGGCATCAAGCTTAAAAGAAAATTTCCTCAGAAGAGACAATTCAATTGACAGAATGACAACATACATGTATATCAGTATTAATATTTATTAAATAAATAATTATTATCAACACTAGTGGACAAAATAGATGGTGATCCACGGCTTTGAGAAACATTTAGCCTTACGTCGAGAGATAGATTTAAAGGGGGCATGTTTATTGACTATTTTATTTAGTTTGTTATAAAAAGACAAAAAGAGCTTATTGACGTTCGTTTCGTTATCCGGAACAGAATGATCCCAGTTAATAAGTAAAAGATCATTTATAAAATTTCTCTCTGTAAAATTAGAAAAATCGATTGTGAGAGTAATCTGGGAGGTTTTTCTTTTGATATAGGTGATTGTGAAATACAAAACTGCGCGAAGTGATCGCTAACATCTGAGATTAGGTTCCCGCTGATGATTTGGAATAGTATACCTGAAAATTTACAAAATTCTTCAAAATCTCTCTTTAAGGAAAAAGTTCATGCAATTCTGTTGAAAATATTTGAAGTTCAGGATAGTTATGCTGACCAAAACACGATAATCTCCGATTTTAAAAAGTATTAGCCCCCGCTTATCTAAATAGCTGCCTCGATTTTCTTATTTTCTTATCTCAATTTCTCTCGTGACTGACCCTTTTTATTACAAATATGGTACTTTTTTTCATTTCAACCTAAATTATCCTAAACAAATTGTGATTCTGGCTGCCTGCCCCTTTTAACTTCTTAGTTATTTCAGGCAGCCAGACCCCCTATATCTATCTCTATCTATTTGAATAATTTATTTGCATGTAAGTAAGTTTATAGGGTAAATAAATTGTTGTTGTTGTCAACTATCGTAATAAATCTTAAGCCATCCCCACACCACCTGCCTCGATTAATAGCCTTGCTATTTGCAGGTGGTGTGATATTTGTATATTTAATGTAAGAAATAAAGATGTCATTGTTATAGAACATTTCTTAGGACTTTTATTTGTTCATTTTTTAATTTGTTCTATGCATCAGTCTGTTGCAATGGTGTATTTTAAAATAGTAATAATTAATAGTAATGAGTTATATAATTCAAAGCATTTTTTTTCTGTTTCAGGAATGTTTGCAAAGACCTCTTTTATAATCTTTCTAGCTGTTCTGGTTGCTGTTGCATCTTCGTTTGTAAGTATACAGGAGCTATTTTTAATTGCATCGTGTACCAATCCAAAATGTTGAGTCACTTTAAGAGATAGGCAGTGTAATGGTGATAGCATAAAACAATACAGGATCATAAGTGTGAATTCTCATTCTGTAAACAAGCTCTCTTGGGAGTGCCCAATAAGAGTGGTAATGCCGCAAGGAGAATGAGGAGTAGTCATGTTTGCATCCTGCTCGCTCTAACCATTCATAGGTTTTTTAATTACCCATCAATGGATCAGAGCAGGGCCAAGATTTGTGGATATGAGAAAACCTGGGAAATACAGTGTATGTTGAGTGTGAAAGAAGAGAAGGCTTGGTCTTGTAGAAAGTATTCATTTCCTCATGATCAGTACCTCAAACTTCTCTCGACTTGAAGTGGTTTATATTCACTGTTCTTTAAAGAGTCAAAACTTTCCAGAATCCAGGACAGATATCGATAAGATTTGATAAAACAGAAATGAATTGTCACTTGTTGCAACCATTAGTCCACTGCAGTATTCCTCTCCTTTATTGTTTATAGCTTTATACAGTATTCCTTACAGGTATTAGTTTTTGCTACATTGGCAAAGTTTGATCCAGTTTTGTTTTTTTTGGTTTTTTTTCTCAGAGAGCTGTAGCTAAATAAACCTGATTCATTTTCTTATAAAATTACCGGTATATATCTGCATGGCCATTTGTTCTCAGGTCTTGATCAGTGCAAAAATAACTTGAATTTCAGCTAATGCCCTTGGAACAGCTGGTAGCTCTCAGGTTTTGCTTGCACTGGGCAAGTCTTAGTTTGCTCTTTTAATGCTTTACATGTAGTTAGAAAACAACTTTCCTGATCCCTTGGCTATATTAGGCAAGTGGGAATGAACGCTAGTTGCTCAAAAGATAAACTGGGAACACTATTATTTTAACTAGGCGTTAATTCTTAATAACTAGTTAGTTTCTTGATTTCTTTGAGGGTTCCTGGGTCGATTTTTGTAATACCATATTTCACATTTACCAACTTACAGTGCCTGCTAAAACATTTTACTGCCTTTGAGCTTTCTTTCTGTAGACTATATGGGATCTAATTATTGTATGTTATACTGTACAGTATAATGTTACCTTACTCTCATTTACTAGTTACATTTATGGGGTACTCCCATATAAACAGGATAGAAGTGCCTTTCATACCTTTTTGGGGGTGAAAAAAACAGTTTTCAATTGGTACATCTTAGAGTGTTAAGCTTCATAAGGTCCACAGCGGAAGCTTTTGCATTACGTTTCATGGTATTGAGCCCGAAAAAAATAATATGGCAGGAGATATTTCTCAATCAACTTTACGAGCCGAAGGTATCATCAAGTAATAGTTGTCTTTTTTGACGTCACAAAGTTATGAAAGCGTCAGTTAATATATTGCTTTTGAATTGGTACTGTACCTCTGAGGGGTGAAAAAATTTCAAGGTATGCCCACAAAAACAGGACCTTATAGCTCTTAGGGGTTCTTTTCAAAATTCTTTATGAGTACCCCATCCCTTTTTCATGAGAGGTTTGTCCACCTACCCCCCCCCCCCCCTTCCCCAACCCCTTGTGGTTCAATTATGATAATGATCTTATAGTGTAGCTTTCTATATGTTTATGTTAGGTCAGTTTCTTCATCATGCATCCTAAAGATGACATACCTCCGGGAGCTGGAAATATTAACCATAAGGTATTAATATTCCTTACTGTGGTGTTATGCATTTCATGTACCAGTATTTTGCAGGTCAATGTACTGTATATGATTGCAGTAAAACCTGTATTAAGAAGACACCCTAGTGACACTCACTAATGTCTTCTCAGCGTGTCTGCTCTAAGCAGGTTCTAATGTATCTTGCAATAGTGGTTAATTTTTAGCCCTTTTGTAACACAGTGTAAAATCAGGACTGCTCATACAGTAGCACAATGTTTAGTCAGTCAATGCATCAATCTGGAATAATCTACTTGCATGTAGCTTAAAAATGACATGGCTGAACAATGTTAATGGGGTCTCGGCTGAGCTTATAGATTATACTTCTGAAGTAAAAAGCCCTTGAAGTGTCTGCTTATTGCAAGTTTTGTGCAGCAAAACAGCTACATGTAAATAGTGGTGTCTGTGTCTGCCAGCTTCTGGAGTACTGTTTGTTGGATGCAGGTTCATTTTACAGTAAATATGGAAAGAAAATTTTGGGACTCAAGCTGGTGTCCCCTTAGAGGCTGTCCGCTTAGTAGCGGAGCTCCGGCAGCCCGAAGGGCCACCAACCCAACCCCCATACCCATAAAGGGAAATAAAGGAAACTCATGAATTGATTTTCTCATGTTATCGTGGCCAGCGGTAGTTCTTGTGGGCGCATACGCAGGACGACGATGGCGGTGGCGGCGGCGGTGGTGGAGTCGCGCAACATGCCGGCCATACTCCAAATAATAGGTTGACAGAGACATGCAGTCTTAGTTTACCATGTACTTTTTTGATATATGACATCATGTTATGATCAATTGACACCTGTCAAATTGATTTATCTGGTGACCAGTATCATGTGACCATATCACGGGCTCAAGTTTATAGTTCATCGAGGTCACATGTTTTTTTAAACTTGACCGCTGACCAAGTGCTGGTTTTCGATTGGATCACGGGGTCATGTCAGGTTTACTTGTTGAAAACAGAGCCGTGTTGTTCAGAAGCCTGTTAACTCTAATCCAGGTTTAAAAGTAAACCTCATTATAACTGTCTTCTCTGCAAATGTTTTTGTTTTGTGTATCGGTTTTGTGATTATTAAACTCAAAATACAAAGCCAAACAAAAACCCCACTGCAAAGTTAAAAACTCAAATCAAAATTATTTCAACCTTATTCTGGGTTAACCTAATTGGGCTACAGGAGCTCTGCTTTTAGGGTGACCTAAATCTATATATTATTGGATCCACGTAATATAGGTTTCACTGTATGCATGTTTGGGTTTTGCCCACAAAATATTATGTACTGGTTGAATGTCCAAATAGGCCTTTTGCAACAGTTGGTCACGTGACGTGCTTTTCAAGAACACACTGATTAATCATTGGTAATGCATAATGTTATCAGAAATGGAAAGAACAGTTCCAAATAAGCTTACTTGCAAATTTTCAGGTTTATATCTTTTAAGGGGGAATTTTTATGGACGTTAAAAATTAGAAGGATTTGTATGAGAAGCAGTCGCTTTGCCCTCCAGTCACGCTCCAGTGGTTTTCCATACAAATCCTTGTAATTTTGCAAGTTTTCAAGCTGCCATAAAATCTGTGCCTTTCGGTGTAAGGGCCTAGAAATTTCCATTTTTCCTAATATTTTACCCCTCTTTCTATCTCCAATGGTTATATGCCAGCAGCTTCTTTTGGTAGTGATTAATAACAGAAAAGGTTTCTGGAGGGCAAAGCTTCCTCGCTTCCATACAAAACCTTCAAATTTTTGCAATATTCAAATCGTCATTAAATCTCAACCTTATACGGCATAGGTCTGAAAATTGGTGTCCTGGTTATTTAAAACATGCTCTTTCCAGCTCTGAAATTCATTTTGCTGTAGCTAAAAGTTTAGAAATTATCGGTCACGTGACCAACTGTTGCAAAAGGCCTATTGGCTGATTGACTTCCATGAAAATGACATATGAAAATGATGGGTATGACAGTCTGAAAGTATGTAATTCTGAATCAATTTAATGTTGATAATCATTATCTTGTTTAATGTGGAATTATTTTTTTCTTGGTTGTTTCCATTTACTGGCAGAATGATTCATACCATTACTCAGGTTGGAGTCATAAAACATTTACCAGCAATCTGTGGGTAAGTTTTTGATTTCTTGCAATTCCAAAACGAAATGGCACATTAAATCAGCATTGAACCCCAGTAGTCCATCAAGTCAGTGTCTTCTCTCCAGTTTCAATAACATGAAGTGACTATATATACTGCACTCTCACCTGATAATGATTTTATAATGTACTGTCCCCCTGCTCCCTTTGGGGTGGAGAGAGGACTATGAGAGTTGAGCACAACAATACTTTGCTCACAAAAGTCCTGTCCAGTCATCCAGGATAAGCATATTTTCTTGCCTGGTGACTTTTTACTCTCAGAGTTACAATTGCCTGTCATGATCATTGGGTTGAACTAAATTAAAAAAAAAACAATATAAGACTTGCCCAGGGCAAGCAAAATTGCAGAGCTACTAGTTGTCCAAGAGCAAGCTGGAATGCAACTTTTTTTAAAAGCCCTGACAACGACCACAGCCTTGCTTCAAACTTGGACCTCAATGAAGAGTTCAACACTCTGGCCCTGGTTGTTTGGAAGGTGGATAATGCTATCTACCAGATAAATCACTATTCAGAGTATAGCATGGTTTGTTTTGTTAACACTTATCCACTGGACAGTGACTTATCCAGTGGATCTAGCATTATCCAGCCTTCGAACAACAGGGGCCTGACCATTAGACGACCACTCTTGCTACTAAATGGTTATGGTTATTTCCACAGGATGACTTTAGGAAAGACTATACAACAGGTCATGTAGAAAAGCCATTGACATTGTTTGGAGTCCTGTTTAATGGTGTCACTGGAATAATGGGTATGCATTGTTTACACACATTAAGGTGGCCGAACACAGTTTTTGCGTGTGCTCTTGCTGATGCAATTCAGCGCACACACTAGGATTACAAAAACAAACGTGCCATTAATAAAGAGATCATTTTATTTGTTCAATGTCCGCTCTATCTTTGCTATTTTCTTCGTAAATTGAATGCAATATGTTGATGGTTTTAGTCTTTTATTACAAAGGTATGCTAGATTTATAACAGCCTGGCTAGATAAGGTAACGATGCAAAGAACATAGCAATTCTCTGATTTTTGTTATTGAAAGACCCAGCTAAATGCAGCACATGCGCAGTTGCTTGAAAAATTGAGACCGATTTGTTTTGCAGAAACGTACCAATTTCTAACAATTCAGTCATTAGAAATTCAAGAAATTTGGCAAAAAATAGTTCAGAAACTATGCGAATGATCTATCACGAAAAATCTGAATTTTGACATAAGGAATTTTTAATAATACAGAAAGCGATTTACGGTGAATTATGAAAATTGCCTTTGTCAAAATTTTATTAGAACAGTGTTGACAGAAGGGATTTAATGTCAATTTGTAGTGGGCAAAAGGTGAAAACAATCTAAGGACTGGATTTTTTCCAAATAAACAAAAACCATCTTTTTAAGCCTTGTTTTTAACCAGCCACATTGCCATGGCAACAGCACACACCCTTGCCAAAATGCGAGAATAAATACTTCAATCTGTGGTTATCCTTGTTTCGTGCAAAAAATGGCGCCAAAGCATAAATAGTTTAAAAGTAATATTATGGTGAATTAGGCATAGGCACTTAAAAACTGTGTTCGGCCACCTTAAATGGATTTAGTCTCAGACTAAACTATAACAGAGAAATTTATTGTTTATTATATGGTAAGGTAGACAAAGGTAGATATACTGAAGGTAAATGCAAGCTTTCAAGCTTATTTCTTGGTCAGTTTTTTTTGCTTTCGAGTGCCATCTGTAATTTAACTACTCATTAAGTTAAACCTGGCTTGGTTCAGCCATACTGCTGGTACTGGGGATCATTTTTGTACAGATGTCATTGCACTTGGTCCATATGATGTACTGCTATGACCTTGGGCCAATATTCCCCAGCATGGCCCTTGTGCTCTGTTAGTAATTTTTTTTTTTTTGTAATTTTTTTTTTTTTTGCTACATTTTGTAAATAATATATTTAGCAATTATTGAATGAGGCTGAGTAGGATATGAAGAATTCTGTAGATCAAGGAGGGTGTTATCCACAGAGGCCGAAGGCCGAGGTGGATAACACCCTCCGAGATCTGCAGAATTCTTCATATCCTGCGAAAGCCGAATTCAATAATTGCTTTATTATTCATTCAAAATATTTCCCCGTTCTTAAAGGAGTTTCGCCATTTCGCTCTTGTTTTTCTGCTCACCAAAAAAACACAATCTCGTCCCAGAATTTCTCGGTCAACGGTTCAATAATCTGCAGCGGGCTGCACTTTTGACGTCATCGATTCAATAAATTTCAGCGGGCTGCACTTTTGACGTCATTGATTCAATATGACGAAGATTCTTTCCAAATTTGGTAAACAGCAGCTGGTTATGGTGAATTATGCGTGCTGCTTTAACCAATCAGAAATGGGGAAATATTTTGAATGAATAATAATACAATTTAATGCCTAACACTTAACGATATTTTACATACACTGAACTATTACAATACATAACTTACAAAAAAAAACTCACTTGCAATACATAATTACAATAAACTAAATACAATATAATACTTACAGTAAACTTACTTACAATACATTAAATACAATAGACTACTTTCGGTACATTACATACAGTGAACTAATTAGTACTGTATACATGTAATACTTAGAGTAAAACTAATCACAAACATTACCTACAATAACAGAAAAAACAATGAAGGTGCAAAGCTTTCAAGCTTATTTCTTGGTCAGTCAGTTTTTTTTTTGTTTTTGAGTGCCATCTGTAATTTAACTACTCACTAAGTTAAACCTGGCTGGTTCAGCCATACTGCTGGTACTGGGGATCATTTTTGTACAGACGTCATTGCACTTGGTCCATACTGCTACGACCCTTGGGCCAATATTCCCCAGCATGGCCCTTGTGCTCTACTTGGTAATTAGAGGTACAGGTATTTCATCTTTAATCTGACATCTATCTCTGTACTGAATATAAAGATGAATTTCCTTAGACATGCGTTCTGCCAAGTTAATGCAAAACACATGTTTCCTGTTTTCTTTTTCAGCTGGTGCCAACATATCTGGAGACTTGAAAAGACCTGGCTATGCAATTCCATTTGGCACCTTAGGAGCAAGTCTTTTTACTTTCATCGTGTACATTGTGTTAGGTAACTGAAGTCAGTTTTAATTGCTTGAATGTGTGAATGTGTGGAAACGGTCCACATGGCAAAATCCTGACCACAAAAGAACCAATCAGAATGCTCGTATTTACCTTGCCATGTAATAATCAATTATATTAAGAGGGTTTTATTTTCCTGCAGTGTTTTTTACAAGTGCTACTTGTACAAGACTTTTACTTAGAAACAACTACAACTATATTCAGGTAAAGTGGTCTTCAGTGAAACCAGATTTTGTAGCTCATTTAACAGTCATTTGTGGGTATATTTCTTTTT
>JAHPZR010012672.1:0-15000 GCA_019787425.1 Platygyra sinensis | reverse complement strand
CCAATTGAGGTGAGCGTTGCTTTGTTGTAATATGACCCGTCCTGTTTCCTTGCAGACATGTAGAACTTTCTTAAACATTTGTTTAATTCTTCCTTTTCCATTTCCTCAATTTCGGTGAGAAATTCGTTTTGCTGGGCAAACCAATCTACAAAATAAAATTACTCTTAATGAGACAAATCTTAACCGTGACGATTGTTGCATTTTTAGCGATAATTACATTGCATCTAAAGTAATGAACGATAACAAACACTGGTTTGCAAAATATTAAGTCTTCTCTTACCTCTGAAAACTTTCATTCCAAATTCCGTGGCCTTCTTTGTGTTCTCAGGTACTGCATCCTCTTGTATTTTTAAGATTTCTGATTCCGAAACAGTGGCGAAACGCGAGTTTACACCCGCCATTTTGTTTTTGTTTGGGTTACGCATTATTCACTCGGTAGGGGGTGAATAATGGTCATTAGCCAGAGATAGCGAACCAATCAGATTGCTTAAAACACCAAGATCACTGAGTGTGTATATACTAAGGTTATTTAAGTGACTTTTGGTTATCTCAGTGCCCAACAAATAAGCTCGATCATTTTCCAATGCAGCGCGTTACATCACACAGAGTTTGACTTTCTTGGATTGTTTTTTTCATCTACGTCCCGGAAAAAATGTCTTCAAATACCATGTATTCTTTTATCCTTAAAAGGAAACATAATTTTGGGCATGTCTTTCTCGGCCCGTTATGCTTCCCCTTTAGAATTTACTTCATTTGCCAAAAAAGTAGTCATAGATTTTTGCTAATTTTTTCACAGTTGTTGAGGATACTGTTCTTATTGAAATTATAAAATAAAAAATATAGGTCCCCGTACTCGTTTCAGAGAAAAGAAGCATTTATTTCTCTGTCGAGCTTAGCCTGAGGGAAATCTCTTATGTTAGGTATGTACACGCGCTCGACCACGCGTTCATTTGTGCGCGCTAATGACGCAAAAATCGTGCGCAGTAGGGATGCGCAATGCAATACTGAGGTATGATTGGTTCACTTACAGTACCATCAGCCTTGGCACATTATTAAACACTCTCTCTGGTAGAAAGGTAATAGCGTTCGAAGAAAAGTTACTATAAAAGGAGTTATAATGATTAATACAACGACTAAAATGTCAGACGTTCTGCTATCAAAACACTGACCAAAAGACTCGCTGAACTTACAGCCACGTCAGCTCTGTCAGGCTGTTAAACATACTCTCAGGAAGAAACTCGATTGTGTTTGCAGAGAAATCACTGTCAAAATGATTCATAGTACAATTAAAGGTTAAATATTTCCTCAATTAAAAGAATTTGCTTATTATAATCAATTTGAAAAAAAACAAATAGCTAAACACGAGATGAATATTGACAAAAAATACAAGCGATATTGACCAGCTTAAAAAGTGAAAACGCTGGGAAAGGCAATCCAACGACTCGGACTTACGAAAACTGATTGATTCCACGAAATTCACGAAGATGTTTCAAGTAGACTCGAGAGAACGAAGACAATGGAAGCTATCTAAAGAGCTTACTCTTTCGAATCAGCCTTGAAAGGGTAGACATGAATGACAACACCTGAGAGTACATAAATAGTCTTGGAATACGCTATTAAAAAGAGAATGGCACGAACTGCACGTAAAATTCATGATAATTGATTACTCCCCTATACTAAACAAGGTATTGTATTGCTTAACATCGATGTTACATACAGCCAGGTCAATTTTGTCAGGTTGTCGAAGACCCCATCAGGTAAATATGTGATGGCGTTTGAAGAAATTTCTCTGTGAAAAGGAATTATGCAATGGGTGAGAGAGTCATGGGGACTATTACATTGGTGAAGAAATCTCAGCACAAATAAAGCTTAGAATTATTGAACCACAGCTAATTTTCACTTACAGCTGGGCATCAAGACTGGTCAGAGTATCAAACACACCATATGGAATGGATGTAATGACGTTTCCAGACAAATCCCTATTTAAAAAAGGACGTTTTGAGGACACCGACAAAAGCGAAAATGAAGAGTGAAGGTAAAAACAGGAAGGAGAGAGGATAAGGCAAGCCTGGTTGAAGGCAAGGGTTGTGTGAGAGATGGCAATGGACGTTGATCAAGATGAAGTCTAGACGGCACATTAAAGTAACACAACACGGTTTTAATACGAAATGTCTCACTAGAGAAAGAGGGATAGGTGAAGGGTTAACTATAGTTTTCACTTTCTCTCTATCCCCAAGATGGAATAACACTGAGGTTTAACGCTCTGGAAGTAGTCGTAAAGATGGTAGGGATATGGGTGATGATGAGAAGTTGCCCAACATCATCTCTGTAATACAATGCATTAACCATAAACCCACCATGGCTTCCACAGGAATAACAGAAGTCATCTTCTATTGTGAAAAGACTATTTTGTTATTATTGTCAAGACTGTACCTTGTTGTGCACGAAATGAAAAGCCCACGCCATTTTTTGATTATAGCTAAACGGATTTCTCTCCCAAAATAATGCTGACACCTACCTGTACAAACTTTGTGGATGTTGTGTGTTTACTTACAGATATTTCAAATACTTCTGGCTATCGAACACTCCATCGGGTAGGACCGTGATAGCATTGGAAGTCAATTCCCTGTAAAACACATTCAAAAATACGCTGCAGCACATTTTAAATGAGTATTGAGGCTTACTTCTTTTTTTAAGAGAAAGAGTATGAGAAACGTTGATTCATTACATCTCCTTGATGCAGCAAACAGATGTCCACGGTTCTTGATGTTACCAGGACAATAAGTGTTTACATTGATGCAATGCAACACAGTAGAATTCGATAAGTTTCTCCCCAGTAGGGTTTCAAGAATACAATTTATGAAAAACTAATTCAAACTGCAGCATACTAATATTACTCACATACCGAGGAAAGCATTTGCGAAGAAATGACAAGGTTAACATGAGCAATACAAAGAGAAATAATTTAACTAATGAGTGAGAAATTTTATCTGATGGCTCAACCCATTCCAAGGTTTTGTTCCTCAGTAATTATGATTTAAGCAATTAAGCGTCTTTAATCTTGTACACCATGTTATTTAATAGAGAGCAATGATTTCAAAGTGTTTTGATCACAGGTTGAAACAGTACTGGACATGTGCAGTATTTCGCCTTTTCCGCTTTAATCAGGGAAGTTTGCAATCAGTTCTACTGAACAAATCTCTCGCCGTAGTGTTCTGGCGGGTGAAGGAAATAAGTACTGACGTATGCTGGGCGAGCAACTGTCAATCTAAAACGATTGCATTTGTGGCGCTTTGCAAGACTTACAGTATTGCTAGAGACTTAAGGTTGTTGAATACACCGTCAGGAAGAGAAGTAATAGTGTTGAAAGATAAATCCCTGTATATGTATGAAAGACTCAGAATTATACATTAAGACGGTACGTACTTAGCGCACACGTTCTGTGCCTCACAGAAGGCATAGTTAACACGAAACGTGTGCGCTAAGGCGAAAGGCTCTTGTATTTAGCTCCTTGCATTCGGCTAAAGCGCCTGAAATTTGAATTCACCAATCAGGATTCAGCAGGCGCGAAAAACTTTACCGTCCTGTTGTCAATTTAAGCTAACAGGGAAGGCACTAAAATCAGGCAACGTTTCTCACGTGAGATGGCGTTAAAGGAGCTGCGTCATGATTTTAAAAATGGTTTGAAAAATTTAGCCTAAATTTTTTCAATTTCGTTGTCGGTAGTCCGTGTCAATCTTCCCCATCCTTAACCATCCTTGTTTCCTTATGCTTTATTATTATCTCTTTAGTGATTCCCTATCTTTCTAAAGTATTATTTTAAGGTTTTTCTTCAATTTAAAGGTAATTTTGTCGATGATCAAAATAACTTAAAATACTGTGACGTAGCGCCTTTGAATATTCACTTAAAGGGATTTACAATTCCCAAAACCATGTCAGGTTTTAAAAAGTGAAAAATATGAAACATTTTGTGTCTCAAGCTTCTAATTTGGCATCATGTCGGAGGACGGCGTCCCATTTTTGGCATCTCGCTCGTAGTTCGTCGAGTGTCGCCAGGTAGAATAATAGAATAAATATCAGTATCTGGGCAACTACGTACCTACCCCTCCCCTAACTCAACAGTAACACTAACTTATTAACTTATTATAACATGTTGGGTTAGGGGAGGGGTAGGTGCGCAGTTGCCCAGATACTGATATTGATCCGAATAATAGTTGTGTTATTTTGAGCAAAATGTGCTGTTCCTTGTCAAATTAAACCCGGAATTCTCAAGTTAACTGTTAGAAGAGGCTAACGGAATTTAAGCATTGTCTTTATTTTCGTTTACTGAAAGGTTCAGTTTATCGTGCAGTTTCGGTAGGAGAGCTCAATTTTGACTGACGCTCGTACCGCGGGCTCCGCCTCCGTATGCAAGGTAGTCACGTTCCCAAACATAAGAAAGTTTACAGATCATGTTAGTTATAAAAGCAAATTCCTTATTTAAGTCATGGCTTTAATTTTTTCCGAAATAACAGTCAATTACAAATTACAGAATTTAAATTCTATGTACTTATTGACTGAGTGGGAGGGACGGACGAGAAAATATTTGGCTCGAGGTCCGTACGTCCTGACCTTGAGCCAAATATTTTCCTGTCCGGCCCGACCTTACTCAGGCAATAAGCATTTTATCATGTGACCACTAAAGCCTGGTTCACACTTGTGTGATAAGCATAACACAAGCGACATAAGCATAAGCATAAGCACAAGAAAAAAGGAACATGTTCCTTTTTTCTTGTGCTTATGCTTATGCTTATGTCGCTTGTGTTATGCTTATCGCACAAGTGTGAACCAGGCTTAACTGTTGACAATTTTGATAATTCTGTTTGAACTTAAATAGGACGCAATTACATAAGATCAGGCGGCGCGCGCCAGAACAATTACATAAAAGTTTCTGCAACAAAACTTGTCATTTATTTCTTCGCCTCGAACAAGAAACTCACAGTTCTTCGAAAAACACGACTCGTTTTCTTATTTTTGTTTTTGAATTGCAATTAATGCTAAAAAGCCAACAGAAAGTTGACATAAAGCTGTCAAAAATATGTCAAAGCCATCAAAAACTTAGCGAGTGAGAAAAGGTAGCTTCACGCGTCACTGAAATTGTTTGCAAATCTTCTTCATCTGAAGAATGTCGGCGTCGTTTCAAGCTATTTGTCGACCTCTTGGATTCTCTTAAACAAGGGACAACCAGCAACTGAATATTAATGACACAGATGTTGTCTCGCGCAAACAGTGCCTGGGTTTGCTGATTTTGCTGGCTTTGCTGGTGTAGTGGAGATTACACGATTAAACACAAGCAAGTTTTATCATCTGGATGAACTGTACGGTAATGAACTTGTGTTCGTACTCAGTTTTGTCTCTTCAAACAACACTGACGTAGAAACTACAGAGCAGTTTATCCTAATGCTCACATGGTATGTTTGTGATTTTTCTGGTTTAGCTGAACTTCTCCCAGAGACTCTGTAAACTCGAAGAAAACATTTTGACCCACGATGAATTCTTTGATGCTTTCCAAGGAAGAAGTTTCGTCCCAAGACTGTTTGCTTATTCCAAAGGTTAATTATCGTACAGTTTATCCGGAAAAGTTGTTTCCTTGGCCGCCTGTTTGCTTGTTGGCTTCTGCCTTGAAAGATGTGAGCTTCATTTGCGAGGAGTGCTAAATTTATTTCTTTGCTTTCGGAGTGATTTGGCGACTGAAGTAGTTCTGCATGGAGCAATTCGCCTGGATAGTAAAACTCGCTCTTAGAATGTTGACGTTCATGACTCATTTTGGAGAGAACAAAATTTGGCAGCGACAAAATTGTTTTTGTCATTAACTCGCATCGATTTTGCTGTAGGCGTTTCTAGTAGGGCCGTACGCGTTTTTCCGGCCCTCTTCACTTCGACGCGTACGGCCCTCATACGGGACCTTTTTTCTTATGGTTTTCCTAGGAAATTGTGAGGGGGCCGTACGGGTCATATGATAAAACTAATAAGCAGCTCGAGAAGAAATACGAGATTGGGAAAACTCATGCAATGAGTGCAGGAGACGCAAGTTAAAAGCCGCTGAACCACAGGCGGCCCAGACGTTGTTTGTGATTTACATACGTGAGAGTATTGCGTTACGTTTTGAGCCATTTAAGAGAATGTATGAAAATGTTTTGAAAATCGCTCTGAATTCAACTTGTAGTAAAGGATTTAAATAAAAGAAGCTTACCTTAGACCGTGGCTGTGTTATTTTGAAGTCTTTGTGGCAGCTGAGTCGTTCTAAAGTCGTTCTAAAGCCATTTTGACGATTTAAACTTTTCCAGGTTTGCTTTCCATTAAAGAGAAACGAAAGGCTGGCGACCTGGTCGGCCGACGGTTCGCACTCGAAGCTCCATAAATTCCACTAAAATGCTCGGAGCTCGCCAAAATTGCCTCACGGCAGCTGTCGATAATTCTTCTTTCTCGTTGCTTCGTCTCGGATTCCAAGGTTTATCTTATCCGCTCGAAAAACGCTCCTTTTCGAGCGCTGGCTGCCCATTTCTGCTTCGTCTCGATCCGTTACGAGTTATCTTGGGCACGGATTTCAAATTCGTTGGCTTAGCGACCCCTCCATCACGACAAAGTCGCCCTCAACCGTAGGGAGGCACAGGTCAATTTGCTCTATGCAAATTGAACCGTATCAGGGTCCCTGGGGAAATTACACCGGAAACGGCGGGAAACTCACCGCTTGCAGAGAAGTATACGAGTCAAATATACTGGCCGTGTTATTTTTATAATTGTTCCGAGCTAATTTTTACCGTGCTTACGAGACAGTTACACGTTGTTGTAGAGAGCACTTTCTAGTGGAATTGATTTCAGACATTTTGGCAGTCCCATTTCTGCCCAGCAAAACAGTGCTTTTCAGCGCTAAAATCGCTTAGTAGGTCTCAGTGAAACAGTGCCGCTTTTAAGCGCTAAAATCGCTCAGTAAAACACCCGGGTTAAAACAGTGCTTTTCAGCGCTATGATTGCTCAATAAAACAGTGCTTTTAAGCGCTAAAATCGCTCAGAAACAGAACAGTGCTTTTCTTTAGCGCTAAAATTGGCCAATATAACAGTTCCTCTGAGCGCTAAAATCGTTCAATGAAACAGTGCTTTTAAGCGCTAAAGTCAGTCGTGCAGCCAACTTCGCCTTTAAGTGGAGCCGTTTGGGCGATGTTGTCTAAAGTGGCAAGACGCGAGGAAGATGATATACCTCCAAAGAAAAAAAGGAAAACGCAAGATGATTCATCAGAGTGGAAAATATGGTAAATTCCCAGCATTGTTTTAATCGAAAATTGAATTAGTGAATCAGCTAATAACCTCCAACGAAGTGTACATTTAAATGTGTAAAAATTGTTATATTTCAATTCAGGGTCTTGGCCAATTATGTTTACGAAGAGGGTGCCATAACTGCAATCAGTGACATCGTTCAGCATGCTGAAGAAGACAAAGAGAATCAATCTGGGAACTGTGACTGCAGTTTGGGGTTTTCTTCTCTGGGGCGTATTGTCCGAGATCTCTGAGGAGATAAGGTGAAAAACGCGAAGCGTGGAGCCAGGGCTCATAGGCGACATGTTTATTTAAATTTAAAGCAGATTCAACCGAGCGAGGAAAGCGATGACAATCACTCCCTCTTGCTGGAACTAAGTAAGATTCGCCTACCAGAAAACTGGACTAGGGTGGAGGATAATGCAAACACCATCAGTTTTGTGCGCTTGGAGAAGTGGTCGCTGGATAACCGAAGGGTATCAACGACAGTTGCCGTTTCTCAGACAGACAATAACACCTTTATAACGATAAGGACTCATGGATGCGAAACCGAAGTGCCAAATGTCGTTCTCGGTTCAATGCCGCTAGCCAAACAGATTGGTGCGGTTTTTCACCACATTGACAATTCTTCGTTTTGTGGCGGGTTCTGCCTTTCAGAAGGGGAGAGCTTATTGGCCTTGGCTGATTGTGTTAAGGGATCTTACAGGGATCTCTCCGCAGAGTCGGTTGAACAGCAGCAAGTAGTATACTTCTCATCTTCATGCAAGATTTTCTCTTCCCGCGATGGGCGTTGCTCGGAATGTAAAAACCTACTAAGATCCCACAACCTAAAAAGGCAGCGAAAAGAAAAACGCACAAGCATTCATCCGCACTGCAACAGGCGTTACCTCACGAGAGGAGAACTTAACGTGCTGTTACAAAATGAAAGAACTGCAAGATTAAACGCAGAACGAAGGGAACGGTATTGGAGGGGAAAATTTGATAGCGAAGCCGTCGAGCTAGAAGATGACGATCATGAGGATCTGTCCCAAATGTTAACAAATGTTCCAAAGGAAAAGGTACCGGAAGAGATGTTGTGTATGTGGGAACAGCAAAAAAAAATGCTCACAACAAAAAGCAAACACGGATACCGATGGCACCCAAAGTAAGTACACCTGTAATTCATATAACTAGAGAGACCCTGGGATCGAGGTCGAGGGAAAACAAGTAACTCTGAACAGTTAAATAAATGCACACGTTAAATCGTCTTCTAAATGGTCGAATTTTTAAGGTTAGCCTGCATAAAATTTCTAAGTTAAATGACCGGGGCACTTTTTTAAAACCTACTCTTAAAGTCCCGGTATCCATTCAGTATTGGGGTTTATCTTCAGTAGAAACACTACAGCACAGATGGTGTCTGAATGTTTTTATTCGACAGGATAATGAGACTATGCATAGACTTATACTGCAAAAATCCACACGTTCTCGATCCTCTGCGCAAGTTCATCACTCTCCCAAGCAACCGGACAATAAGGTACAGTGTTTAGTACTCTAAACACCTTTCTCGAGATTATGTCTTCTGTTTACACAGTGTTTACCGCCTTATGTAAATTTACCCTAGTGTCCGATTAGCTACAATATTTCTTATTACTAATATATCGCACCCGGTTTAAGTATTAAATGGCAATAAACTGAAGAAATTGCCTAAACCTTCTTACTCTTTTCCTAGACTTTACAAAAACAAAGTTGAGGAGGAACCTGGATGGAATGAACAGGTGTTAAAATGGTGCCAGGAAGCTGCACAAGAGAAGGGACTACAAAAATCTGACTACTGGGGTGGATTCGTCATTGACGAAATGAAAATTCAGGTTCGTGTTGTTTTCAACTATATCACCGTAACAAAAACTTGCTTAACATCAGACCTTTGGGTAAACTATGTATCGCTTATATTACGCAATTTATACTCATAAACAGTAAATATGCACTCCATCTTACATACAAAACAATTTATAGTCACAGTGCAAATGTTATGGTAATTGAGGAGATTATTATTGACCTCATGGATTCCTATCTGACCACTAATAACACAACGTATAAAAAGACAACCACTAACAGGATTGCCAGTACACGCAAACCCCAAAATAGCCATAAAACACACGACAAGGCTCTTTAAGGTCATGATTATAACCAACAACGATTTAAGTATAACTGAATTCCGCTCGCCTAAACCATCGCTTTCTAAATGCTAGGTTGGCTGCGTTAGGTTCTCAACTTAGTATTCTAAATGTTTCACCGCTATGTTTAAAGCAATTGTTTTGCATTACCTGCTTACTTAGTATCAAAAACACTCAAAGGCAAACCTTTTTTTGAAATCTTTTTTATGGCCGCTATCTTTTTCCCTACAGTTAATTGACTCAATTTTGAATCTGTTATATCCATGTATTAGGAAAACCTTGAAATGCTTATTAAAAATGGCACACATCGCCTCGTTGGCTTTGTTGACCTAGGCGAGGGCCACGACCTGATGAACAGTCTTGCAGGTAGGGTCCGAGTACATTTTTACTATATAGAAGTACAAGAACTTCAAAAATGACAGTCGTTGGGGAAAAAAAATAATATCGAGTTCACTGCTGAACACCCTACAGAAAAATAATTTAAGTTGTAGCGGCTACAGAAATGATCACGAACGGCAAACTTGAACAATGCTTTCCGTAGACGGACTATCGATAAATTATGAAATTTATTTCTGTTGCGTGAACTCTACTGAGGCACGTCTCTTGTCCTCATGCCTATTTGTGATCAGTTTTGAAAACTATTCTACTTTCCGAAAAAGGACAACATGTTAGAGTAGCAAAGCGATGTAACTTTAACAATGCAGCTGGAACGCCTTTGAAGCTCCGACTTCATCGAGATGTAAAATTCTGAAGCACTATATGTAAGTCATTTAAACGAATTAAAGAAGTTAGACGTAGTGTATACATAAGTTGCCACACATTATATTTCATACATCGGTTCATTCACAGGCAAAACAGAGCTTCAGCTGGCCACCCATGTAGTGCAGTTCATCTTCTTAAGCGATGGAGGTTTTCGATTTCCAATAGCCCAATTCCCGTCAGGCGACTGCTCACCCAGCGACTTGTACTTTATCTTCTGGGATGGAGTCCGCAAGATGCTAGATTTTGGATTTGTGTAAGCCTTTCCTTTGCGTCATCCAGCTGCATATGCATACAGTTTTCAATATCATACTTTTTGTTAATTTCTATAAATATAAGAGAAAAATAATTTTTAATGGCCAGACTTCCTTTATTGTGCCTGATTTTCACGCATTACACCTGTTAACGATCATGTCAGTAAGTACATTCTAGGTCGTTCGTTGTCCTCTTTCTGATCCCTCTACGAGAAAAAAGATTTGAAGTCGTTATAATTAGGTCATGCACGCTATTTTAGGCATCTTTGGCACTGACTAAAATAACAACTTTAACTGTAGGACGACTCAAAACAGGATTGCAAAAACGTGGCCAGAATGTTCCCAATTTTACATCATTTTTGTATGGGTGAGATTTCTGATGCCTGGTCACCTTTGGCTGCAATGTGACTGTGATTTTGGCAACAAAAAGCTATTGCTCTGCCCATTTCAGTTTCATTGTACAGCTGATGGTTATCGAAAATAAACATAGTCACCTAAAATACCGTGAGCTAGCCCTTATGAGAATTAAATCTTTAAAGATCTAGTCAAATCAGGCAAACATTAGGAGCTTCGAAAGAGGAGCACAAACATGTGTTACCTCATTGGCAATATTTCACCCAAATTGCTACTGGACCTCTCTTTTTTAAATTCGAAAAAACAAATAAGCGCTTACATTTCATTTATAATTGAAAGAATATTCTTAATAAATATACCGACTGCTTTTATTTTGCCTTCTTTATATAAAGCATATACTGGTGTATTATGGATGGCGCAGACTGCAACAGACAGTTCATCAAAATTCACTTCCATGGAAGAGACCCCGTGAAAGACCATTTCGTTACCACCAATGTCTACACTGGAACCCCTATGGTATTCATTATGGATCCAAAGGTAGATCTTATACATGTATGATTTTCTACCCAACTTTTTTTGGCTAATATAGGCCTCTAGATTGAAATTAAAAAAATGTCACGCAACATTTTCCGTGGCCTCTCCTTAACAAGTAAAGAAGCCTAAGCCGTGTATTACACTGTGATAAAACACATAGTAAATTGAGAACACGAGGGAAAAGTAATGCGGCTCGTGTTTTCAACATTTCTCGATGTTCTCAAATGACCGGAGTATTCTATCACAGTGTAATACACGGCTTAGGCTTCTTCATTTCCTTTAGAATATAGATTTAACACTTGCAAAACCGTATAAACACGCTTTTATATAAGAAATGGAAAACATATACCGTGTTTCTATCGAGTTTTAGTATAAATCTACTAGCGATAACTGCAGAAATTCACGCGCGCTTATTGGCTAATTTTTATTGTCAATATGCGGACAGACACATGAATTTAAAATGCATGCGACGTGTTCAGCTACTTTGACAATTTGATGACGAAATTCATGATCAATAACAAGACAGACCCATAAAAAACTGACGTCAATTTGTTACGTTCTTCCAAACTTCCACGAGTGTCTCTATAACTCGATAGAAACACGGAGTACATGTTTCCGATTTCTTTTAGAAAACACTGCGACGGGAAAAAGGAAAACAACTTGTTAACTTTGATTATCAAAATGTAAATTCCCTTTGCTCGCGCCATCACTACGTCAACAGCGCGCGCTAGTTCTGTGTCTCCATCGAGTTATACAAACACGATTTTTTGCTTTCTAGGACTGTTTTCTAAACTCTGATAAAACATGGGTTTTTGACCAATCAGAGCGCGCACAGGGTCCTATCTATATTTTAATATAAAATAAACTTTCTTTAAAGGGTAAACACTTATTCCAATTTTTTCTTCAGCACAACATCAAAAAAATACGAAACAATATAGAGAAAAGCAATGCGACTGGAAAGCCTCGATGTTTAAAAATTAAAGGCAAGACAATTACATGGAAAACGTTTAAAGATGCATACAACTGGGACCAAAGCAACTGTAGCCTCCCTATTCACGAGAAGCTAACCACACAGCATTTTGATCTCGACCCAGCTTCAAAAATGCGGAATCATCTAGCAGAAGATGTTCTAGACGATAAGATGCTGTTTCTGATGGAGGTAAAAAAAAAATTAAAAGCTGTAACGTTTAGTTTGAATGTTCATAGCTCACTGCAGCCGCCTCAATATCTTGCTACAATTTGTTAAGTTCAGTTAAAAGATACTCGGTACAATATATTCCACCAGAAAAAATTATATTCTGTTTAATATATTTCAAATTTTATTATTCGTTTTCTGTAGCATAACTTTTTAAGACGAAAACAGTGTCAAGCGTAGCCTTTGTTTCATCTACAGAAATATCAGGAATATCTGGATGCCAATAACAAGGATGGTTCCCAAATTGAAGGCATAGTCTCACTGTTACGTCATACTTCAAGAATGATTCAATTTTTCTGCGATAAATTGCCAGTAACTTCTACAAATGATCACCGTTTACAACAATTGGATGAATTCCTTCGATTTATGACTGACTGGAGAGAAGAAACCTCCCAGGACAATAATAACTTTGTTTCCTCAAAACTTTGGTTCGATCTTCAAAGCATGTGCCTAGGATTCAGAGCTATGGTTGCCACGAAACTAACTCAATTTCCCTCATCAGTAATAAAGCCAGCGTTGGTCAATCAGGACTGCGTTGAGAATCACTTCTGTCAAGTCCGGTCATGCAATGGGCAGAACAATAACCCAACATACCTCAAACAACAGTCGACACAGAATTCCATAAGGTTTGGGCAGACAACAATTAGCCGAAAAAGCAATGCTGGCAACCCAAGTGTTAGCTCCTTGTCATCGTGTTCACTACCTTCTCGTGAAGTTTGTTCCAGGAAAAGCATGCTTTAGTTGAGCTTAGTTTACCAGGGATTTTATCAGACTATTAGCCATTGCCGAAAAGGAAATAGCATTCTAATTAACTAAGTTGAAACTGAATTAACATCATATTAGTACTTTAAAAGTTATGAGCACGTAAAAGATTGCCTTCACATTTAATCAAGTCGCAGTCTATCTAGCAAATTTTGTACAATGTGACCGAGTCAGTCGAGGGCTTGCACTCAGCAATTGCTACAATTGAATGATGAAGGTGCAAAATAGAGTGAAATAATTAAAAGTGGAGACACTCTGAGCTCAATATCGAAAATTGCATGAACGAAGCATATGCAGGCCCGATAAAAAGCTTGCCCATATACCGCGGCTATTAAATTAATGATTTCCAGTGAATACATACCTGATAACCTGAACCTCATTCTCACACTACCATTGGTTGCATCCGTTTCTGTTTCCACGACCTGGTACTGGCGGTCGTCGACAGGTGCAATGAAAGGAATCGAGGTATGATTACGCAGTGCTCCAATTATTGCGGTAGCTAAATTCTTCTTTGTATCACTTCTTCTGAAGTTTACTTCATAAGCTTCGCAGAGGGACACAAGCTGGACTTTCAGATATACACGGGCAAGAACATTTGGATCGTTGTACTTTTCAATGAACAGCAACAACCGTCCATGGGAAGTCACCTTCCCCTCTGACCGATCTTGAACGATTTCCTTCAAATATATATAAAAACAAACGTTATAACTTAAAGTAAAATTTATGAGCTAAGAACTAAACTGATAACAAAAATGGCGTTGGGAAGATGACTTATAGTTGCTTACTGTATTTTTGTTACTCGAAAAAGATATGAAAACCTGCAAATTATTATGTGGCGTATCTGTTTTACAAATAGGAGTAATTTTTATCAGCAACAAATGAATAAGATCAGTAAACATGTTATGGTTAAAGTTTACGCAAATTTCGCCACAGTGGTTGCTGTAATATAGTTTATATTAAGAAAAACCCAGTTGAGTCAGTTAGAAATATTTTCCTTTTTATCTTGAAAAGGAATAAGTAAATAGACATTTCCATGCGCACTTACGCAAAGAGTCATCTATCCTTATAAAGACTCGTACATTACCGTATTCACTGGAATAAACGCCGCGGCGCTTATTGAAATTTTTGCCCCTATGGGCGGCGCTTATATTTGAGGGCAGTGCCTATTGACAAATTTGACGTGGATTTTTGAAAAATATTTACAGAAACCAACAGATCCGAAGGCCTTTTCATCATTTGTCTTTTCGGTACCTTTAAATTAATTTAATACCCAACTACGTTCCCACTGTCCCTTTCTACAACGTCGCATCGGGACTGCGGGGCTTATTAACCGTTTTGTTCAGCCCTTAGGGGCGGCGTTTATTCCAATGAATATGGTATTTGACTTTACGCCCAGCAAACAAGGGCTTAGCTATTTACCGTAAACACTTACATTTGTATAATATACTCTCACCAAATAAAACACAATAAAGGGCAAAATTAATTAGAGAACGATTTGCTTCACCGGCAACTACAATGAAGGTAATCACTAGTGTAATAAGCAGATAGGGCCAGGCTGCCGCGTATTAAAACAATAGTCGGTCATGGGGAACAATACTGCGTGAAATACAAATGTAGCACAGTAAAAACCCGCGAAAAAACCCCTGGATTTTTCAATTTAGCCTAAATAGATGCTTATATAAATGGTACTTAAAGG
>JAHPZR010012670.1:40000-65000 GCA_019787425.1 Platygyra sinensis | reverse complement strand
AGAAATTCACGCGCGCTCATTGGCTAATTTTTATTGTCCATATGCGGACGTACACATGAATTTAAAATTCCTGCGACGCGTCAGCGAGGGAGAGCCGGCAATTTGACAATTTGTTATCGTAAAAAACAAATTGATGTCAGTTTTTAATGCGTCTGTCCTGTTATTGATAATGAATTTCGTCATCAAATTGTCAAAGTAGTCTGCGGATCCACTCGGCTATCGCCTCGTGGATCCACAGCTACTTTGACAATGTGATGACGAAATTCATGATCAATAACAGGACAGACGCATAAAAAACTGACGTCAATTTGTTAAATTACTGAAAGAAATTAAGGAACCAGTTAGAGAACCGGAAGAAAGCAACAGCCGGAACATTAGAAACTGGAGAGAGAAGCCACTCCAGGAGGATGTATACCTCGACAGAAGCCTGTAGCTACAACCATGGACAGAGTGTGTTGGAAAATGGGCAAAGAAATGAAATCATATCCGTAATACCTACAAAATAAGTGTCAGCATTCCCTCAATGGTAAAATGCAAGCTGTAGTTGGGTGAAAGTGTTTTGTAAACATTGCACAGGCGCGGGAGAGGCAAAATGCCTATAGAATGAAGTTTTCCAACCATTGTGACCACATTACATTACAGCTGCATAGACTGCTTCTTGTTTTTTATCACCCCTTTGAAATAAAACACTTAGGTGCGTTTCCTTCCTTTATAATTTCTCATCCCATGCCCCCCTACCCCCTTCCCCCCTCTTACCTCCCACAAGCACACGAACGGTTATAATTACCCTCCGCCCAAGAAACTGATTACATTTTTCTCATGTGATCGAGAATATAGAGATGTTTGCTGTAACGAAATTCAGTTGTTGTAATCAATATTTGAAATGTTACCAAACAAAATGAGTAAAAAATTCCAAATTCTTATTGGAAAACTCAAAAAGAAAAAAAATCTCGTTACAAACGCCTAAAAGTTTTTTAATATAGATGCGTGCATAACTTAAAAATACAGCCGGTTACTTTATTTAACCTATAACTACACATCTATCTTTTCTCTTGAAGAAAACTAGCAAATTCAGTGAAAAAAAATGCGTTCAAGGACACCAAAGTTATAGATAATAAAATTCTACCCTTAATAAAATTTTCAAAGCAATTTATTACACCAACGACTGAAAAAAATTGCATCAAGCCGACGAGAACTTACGTGCCTTGAAGTACAAAAACACTTAAAGTGCTACTGAAACGAAATTTTCGTATCCTGTTTTATTTGCTCAATCTATAGTTTTCAACCTAGTTAAAATCATGGTGACTTTTATTTTTGTCAAATCCCAACGGAAAGTGCTGTTTTTAGCTTCCGAAGTCGACTTTTTCGAGCAAAACTGTGTCCGGGCTCTGGAACCGAGTTTACGGACCTTGTGACGTCACTGGTTGTGTTCACGTATGAAGCGCTAGAGATTACCTCTTGTTTTCAATTGAGATAATCAAGTTTATTCTTCATATTATCGATACCTAGTAGGTTTCTTCCTTGTAATTTCTGTCCAGCCTTGACAGAAAATACACATCGTAGACGTTAGAGGGCGCCAGAGTGTAGATTAACGAAAATAATGCTACAGATTAGAACAGCTCAGTATATACCTTTCGAACATCTTGAGTACACGATTGGAGACTTCGAAGACGAGTGTGGCTACTTTTATATCAAGACCTGAAGCCTGAACACGATATATCGTCCTTTTGTTTTCAGCCTGGATCAGAAACTTGGATTCTCACTGTTATCTAAGGTCTATTTAACCTAGGTTTGAATATGTATCTTCCGCAACTTTACTGCATTAATTAAAAGCGGTAAGCACATTAGCCATCCGTACAATCATGAAATTATTAACGGTCCACAAGCTTTGCAGCGAGTACTAGATTGCACACAGAGGGCATATTTTTATGATACTATTAAGTGAGAGATGTTGTGAGCATCGTTGGAACTAGAATTGTGGTCTACAGCACGGCCAGTTTGCTTAATATCGCGGCATACGCGTCAGTGTAAACAAAGCGGGGATATTTTGCTTTTCTTACACGTATCAGTCCCAAATGCAACATTTCACGGCCGATGGATTACTTTGAGTTCCTTACCGTGTATTATGTCTAAGATCTTCATTTATTAGTATCCAAGTTCAAAGCAATTCGTTAAAACATCGCTAGTTTACATTTCGAAGGTTTATTTTCAGAATGTGAACTAATTTGCATATATGATCTTTTGCTGCCGACACGGTCACGCTTTCTTTAGTTTCCTGAAAACACGGGGTCATGGCAGCTTAGTTTGTCTTTAAAGTTTTAAATTCGTTACCTCTGTATAAAAGACGAGCGTTTCTTAAATTGTTGCTCCTGTGGTAACTTGTAGGATGTAGTAGGCTCGATTTCCACCGCTTTCTCGTGTCCCACCAGATAAAAGGTCACTGTGTATGTAGCACAATCTTGTCCGCGGCGAGCGTCGGGTTTCCTCTAAGCGAAGCGACTCGAAGAATAGAAGCGTTGTTGCTGCGATTCGTGCAGCAATACTCCGGATAATATTTTCAAAAGCCGCTTTCTCTTGTTTTCATGTCTATTTTCCTTTGAGTGTAGCTATTGTTAAATGAGTGATCGCCATTTGATTAAGTGTCCTGATCGTTTTGTGATTTAAGAACTCGGACTCGTTTGCTTGCTTACATAAATATCCTGGAAATATCCAATTGGATAGACTGAAAGGCTTCAGGATGAACTCTCCGCCTCTTCAGGTTTAAGGCTACTGTTCTTAACTGCTTCACAGCTCTGAGATGTCCTAAAGATGTTTTTCGGGGGCTTTGAACACTAACCCTTCTCCCATAATCACTCTATATTTTCAGTGAGGCATCAGAGTAACACAACCAGTGACGTCACTACGGTGTTTTGGCCGCGCCAAGATGGCCGCCAATTTTAGGCTCACCCGGTCAACTTCGAACGGCTGAAAAAGCAGTTTTCACTCACCGTATGCGAAAAAAAAGTTTGCAGTGTTTCCAAGTAAGGTTCAAACTTTATTATTAAACAGAAATGTCACATGCGAAAATTTCGTTTCAGTAGCACTTTAAGTAAAAAAATGAATCAGTACACAATGCTAAACGGAACATGTTTTATATGTTCACTGACATCGTAATTAAACCAGTAAAATCCTTGCAAAACATCAAACGCCATGCAAAGTGTAATTTTCAATTGGAGTTTGAATCCCCGCACACTGGACACTGATGATGAATACTAAAACATTGAATGCAATTTGTATTCTCACTGAAGCACTCATGTCAGCTTGCCTCGCGGATGTAAATTAAACTCAGTGGAACGAACTGAAAATTTAAACCTGTCAAGGTTACAAGATAAAGCGAAGTAAACTGTTGCGCAACCGAAGCAAACAAAACGAGACACCCGGCTGAAGAGTGAGTGTCCCGGTGTGAAGACCACTGATGTGAAACTGCAAAATTCTGCCGTCAAAGCATGGTATCGTGGTTTTGGATCGCTGGGTGGATAATCACTGTGATGTCCTTTCTTGGCAATGGCTTCACAATATACTTAATCACCACAAGACGACGACTGTACACTTTGCCTAACTGGTTCATTCTCTCTCTGGCGGTGGCAGATTTTCTTTTCGTCTTGTGCTACTTCCCAGCTTCATTCTTTTGCAATTTGTTCTTTCATAGCTGCAATCGTGAGTACCGGATTATGCTAGCATCGTTGTTCATGTATGCATCCGTAACAAATTTGGTCGCCATGACTATCGATCGGTACATCGCCATTGCTTTGCCTCTGAGATACGTTGTTTTGGTGACCTCTCGTCGCGTTGTGGCCGCCATTTTCTCTGCATGGGCATTTTCGTTAGTACTCGTTCCTATTCAGTATCAAGTAGAGAGGGCAGATTCCAAAAGCCTACAGAGAGTATTTGAAATAACCCGACTAGCAACCGTGGAAGTGACTCCAGCTGTTATTTTAGTCATTTCCACAATTCGTATGCTATTGATAAGAAGAAAACACATGAGACAAGCTGCCATTCAAGTCTCCCAATTACTTTACAACAAACGGAGAGGAAGTCCCGATTGTCTCTTCAAACTGCCAAGAAAGAGAGAGTTGTCATCTGCACAAGTCATATGCGTGGTTGTTTCTGTGTTTATTGTTTGCTATGCTATGAATATTTCGTTGTCGTTTTGCATTGGTCTTGAAATCTGTGATCCTCCAAGAGAAGTCCGCGATCTTCTCGCTATTTTGTTAATGGTGAACTCTTTAATAAACCCTTTTGCATACGCTTTCCTTAAAAATGACATCAAAAAAGAATGTAAGGTTCTTTTTCGTCGGAAATTTAAAACAGGTAAATAAGGAAACATACCTGTCAATTTATTTGCTGCGGCACGTGCCCCGATAATAAATGAATAAAAAGGTGACGTTAAGTACTGAGGCTTCAAAATAAACATTAATTGAAAATCTTTTCGTTAAGCAAAATGTACGTGAAGGTTTAAGTTAAAACTGTATTGGTATATTGATTATAGTGCATGAGTAATCTTCAAACTGAATGTCGAAAATCACGTTAAAGAGACACATTCAGCTTTGGGACCGCGCTGACCTGGACATGCACTACACAAACATTAATTTTACATTGTAAGAAAAAAATAGAATACATAGAAATATATACAAATTATATATATAAAAGATGATAAATAGTACTAATGAAATATACTACATCAATCTCCGCAGTGTTTTGCTTGATTTTAAGTCGTTTACTGAAAAACCTGTTTTTGAATGTGCTTTTGCTCATTCTATAATGTTGTTTTCATCTTATTTGGTTAAAAAAGTATGGATCGTGTCTCTGAGATATGCAAATTAGCTATGAAATGGTATCTAATGCGCATGTGCTACAGCTGACTGTGTCCCTTTAAAACTTCTTCTTAGCCGTAGCATGTAAAACATCATTTATTAGCAACTTTAAAAAAAACAACATTTTATCATAATTTACAACCACCAGTAAAGAACAAAATTTCCAAGCGACTTGTTTTTAAGAAGTCTTCTCTCGACAGGTCTTTAGCTTCTCTCTTCTCTTGTCTCTTTCTCGACCCTTTTGTGCCATTTTTTATGCCGAAAAAAAAAGCTTAAACAAAAATGAGTTTGATTTACATTTTCATAAACATATGACATCGTAAACAGTCTATTAATTTCCGGGGAGCCCAAAATTTCATAAAACTGATTTCTGCAAACTCTTCAGTTCCAAGCTGGGTGAGTGAATATTAGCCAGTGATTGAATGATTATTCTAAGATTTTTCTCGTATAATTTGGAATAAATAAGCATTTGTGATTTTTTAAAGAACCTACATTGTGCTAGCGTTTGAAAAATTGACTCCATTTTATATTAAATGTCACTCAATATCATGTGATTACTGTATAGAATACTTATAAAGAAAAATCACAATCACAGAATGAGTTTCTGTCAACACCCATTGTTTTTTTTAGTCTGAACAAGTGTAAAACCAAATTTTACACTGTAAATCAGAAAGATCTGTTTTGTATCCCTAAAAATAGGGCCGTTTCGTTGAGTAAAATACAGTCCTATTTTTGAGTCTAATTTGGCTCCCTTAAATCAGGGCCAATACAGTCCAATTAGCTAGGGCTGATTTGGTCCCTAGACTGAAATGGGCTCTACCATGGGCTGGAATAGCCTTTTGATGTAGCTTTTATGGCCCAGATTACGCTCAAATGGCTCCAGGAAGGGCTGAATCAGACCTTGGCCAGCAGGGCTAAATTGACACTTTGGGGCTGAAACAGATCTTTTCAATTTTCAGTGTATGCTCCTTCAAGAAGCCATTGAGGTCAAGGAGTTTATATTTTCGCGAAGGACTTCCCCTCACTCCTTTCGTGGATGTTGAAGGCCACTCGAGGTCTTGCGACACCAAATGATGGTAAAGTTTGATTGGGTTTCTCTTTTCAGAGACGAAAAGAGAGGGCAAACTAAGGAGTTACATTTTTTATGCTTCTTGCATCGCAGTTAAAATACCGGGAAGTCTGACTATACTGGCCGATTGTTTTCTTATGGTTGCATAAACTATCGCGTGGCTTTTAACTACTCAGACAATCGTTGGAAATGGCCTCGTCATTTATTTCATCGTCATTACAAAACACCTTCAGACATCTACAAACGGGACAAACTCAGGGTTTGTTCCATCACTAGCTGCAACTGATTTCTTCTTTGCTCTCTGTTTCTTTCCCGCCGCGCCGCGTCATATATTTCTTTCGAGAAAGCTCTCTCGTGTGACATCCTTCAAGAAATCGTGTCGTGGCAGTTTGCATTTGTCTCCATCGCAAACCTTTGTGTCACGGCAGCGGACCGTTATATCGCAATCGTAATTCCTTTTATAAGAACGTTACGCTCCTGACCCTTCGGGCCTACCATTTTTTCTGTTCCATCTTCCAAACTTATGAATGCACCTCATCGGCGCGTCCCAGATCTAGAATACCCAACTTTAATATACTCCAAGTCATCAATGGCGTGTTGTTTAGCATATACCTATACCTTTTACTAAGCGAGTTTGACGTCGGTACTTTAAGTTACCGAGTTTTTGCCCCTTTGGGCCATAAATCGAAGGGAAAAACGAGGATCCGTAACTTACAGTACGGACCGAGAAAACGAGGTTAGTAAGATATTTATTATATCGGCTATATACTGTGTGTCTGACGGGTTCAGGAACGATTTCTACTAACGCGAAACGGTCTCAAATGACAGACGCACGTCGAAGGTAAAACGAGTCGATTTGAAACGCCTTTTAACCCTTGGCATAATTGGCCTTATAGTTTTGCTAAAAAAAGGAATTTTTTTCCCTGAAAGATAGATTTCCTAAAGATAAGCACAAAAATGTAGAATATTTTAATTTGCTGCATGCCCATAAGCCAAAATTTGGACTGTTTTTTAGATTTCTTTCTTGCAGGAGTTTCGTTTCAGGCCGGACGCCGCCAGACGCAACGTCCGGTTGTCTGAACACTGAACAACGTCACGGTTGTCTGAACACAGTCACGTTATACAAGTGACTCTCTCAAATATGCTCGACTGGTCGCAGCGCAATAATATTAGATTTAACAAGTCTAAATGTAAAGCACTAACTGTGACTAGAAAAAAGACCCCGATTGTTTTTTACTACACCCTCGATGGCTCAACTTTGAAACGCGTCTCAGAAGAAAAAGATCTTGGCGTCATCATAACTAGTACGCTCTCTTGGGACTCGCACATCCAAAGTATCACTGCGTTAGCAAACAAGCTTCTTGGCTTGCTCAAACGGACATGTCCCCTGCTTACGGACGTCTCTGTTAGGCGTTCCCTGTACCTATCTTTGGTCAAGTCACAGCTGTGTTACGCCACGCAAGTCTGGTCGCCCGCCCACGTTACTCTGAATGCTGAAGTGGAAGAGTTGCAGAGGCGTGCAAGCAGGTGGATTTTACGCACGCGCAGAGGCGAGATGTCTTACAAGGAGCGTCTGATTATTCTTGACTTACTCCCACTCTCTCTAGATCGCGAACTCAAAGACTTGGTCTTTTTTTATTATTGCCTTTATTGTAGTACTGATTTAGATGTTCTGAACTACGTATCCTTTGTTTCCCACGGTCGTACAAGACAAAGTGTCTCCTTTAATCTACGTACTCCTCTTTGTAAAACATCTACTTTTCAGGCTTCGTATTTTAACAGAATAGTTAAACTTTGGAACTATGTTTGTAAGCTAGCACCCCCAACCAGTTTTTGCTCGCCAAATGCTTTTCAACTTTTTGTCCGTAAAATGGCACTGACCTCAATTACCCCTGCATGTGGACGCTAGTCCTATCATGCTCACGCCACTCTTAATTTATATCTCTTTCTTCTTATGGATGCTTGTGTATGCTTTCGATTTAATTTTAGGTTTTAATTCAGGGGCGGTGCCTCGCATGGGACTTCGTCCCGTTGCACCTGCCCCTTTTGGGTCTTTCCTTTTTTCTCGTTAGTAAGTTATGTGTGGTACCCAGTAACGCTGTTAAAAAAAAATGTGACGTCCGGTGGTTCACTTGACCCTTTGTTGACTCACTTAGTGATGTAATCAGCGCCGTAGCTAGTAACAGGCCAACCGAGGCACTTGCCTCGGTCATTTCTTTGGCTTTTGTTGTTTATAGTACCTAATACCTAGGAAGAGAACTCAACCATGGACTGATTGCCTCAGTCATAAGTTATTCATAGACATTGCCTCAGTCAAATTTTTTTTCTGGCTACGGCCCTGGTAACACATACAACATACACATGTACAATAAAATCATTACTCATCCCTCCCCCACCCCTCCCCAGCTAGCTATATCACCGACAACTGATCCTAACCTTTGATCAGAGAACATCTTTCTTGCATTTCATTTGTACATCATCTCACAGAAATAAAAGAATAAGCGATTTTTTTGCGCCATCGATCGGCTAAGAAAAAAGAAGTTAACAGTAAGTGTATTACGTACTAAGAATGTTTAATCCTATAGAGACCTATAGATGTGCAGCACTTAGAAGAGAGCTATTTTGCCGCAGCTTTTCAAGGTTCTCGGACTTTCAGTAAGCATAATAAAACGCCATGAAATAGATGGATCACTCATTGCTAGACTACCTTCCAGTTTTTAATAGTCTCAGCGATAGTAATGGCGTATTTCTTTTAAACACAAACACCAATTTATAGCTGTGATACAAGATGTGGAGCTGGGTCATGTGTGCAAAGCATATAGTGGTTTATTCCGGAATATTTGCCCTGGGCGCAGCAGGTGATTTGTATTAATTTAACGTTTACGTTCAATTATAAATATACATCCTGAATGAAATTGCTTTCGAAAATAAAGGACATAGCCACATTCATTTCCAGGCAGGGGTGAACCACAGGCCCGAATTGTATCTGTAAAGGCAAGAAAAAAAATTCTGATAAACCTTGGCACGGTTTAAAACAACAACAACAACAACAAATAAACTTTATTAATAATTAACACTTAAAACTGAGAACGTGCACAACTCGCATATAGCGTAAGCTAGTCGAGGCGAGTTGTGCAGGAAGAAAAAAAAGAAAAAGAAAAAGAAACCAATTTGTAAGCTTCAAATAAAAGACTATAAATCATGACAGGAATGAACTATAAATAAAATACAGTCCTTAGCATCCGGAGATAAATATGTTTACAGAATTGATTTTTAAAAGGTAGCTTAATAACCTAAACAAAATAAACAAACTAAACAGGCGAAGAGATTAACAGTGATTGACTACAAAAAGTTATGTAAAATATAAATTAATTTTAGATAGTAAATTAGGTGCCTCAATATAATCCTCCTCGCCTTCTAAAGCTGCCAATAAAGCTTTGCGAATTGATTTCTTGAATGCCATTTTTGGTTGATTACACACTTGCGATGGGAGACAATTCCACGCTTTCGCGCCAAAGCATGAAAAAGAGTTCTGCTGTTGATTTAAGCGTGAAAATTGAATATGATATTTGCCACTAGATGCAGCCCTCGTGTTATATGAATGAATCAAGCTGGTCTTGACAATTTTTTCAGATATATCTTTTGGAGCAGAGTTATTTGAGACATCATACATAGAGTGTAAAACAGCTTCAAAGTAAAGCTGGTGGATGGGTAATATTTTAGAAGAAATAAAAAAAAGGAATAGCATGAGTTCTTGGATTTAGAAATTACATCAAGCGTAGTGCACGTTTTTGAAGTAGCAATAATTTATTAAGATGGGCTTTTGCGGCTTGGCCCCAAGCAGTCAAACCATATGTCAAGTAGGGAAGTATGAGGGACTGATATATGCATCTCAAAGTACAGAATGGAACGAAGTGTCTTAGACGAGATATTACTCCGACAATTTTACTAATCTTCACGGCGATATAGTCTATGTGATATTTCCAGGACAAGTGGTTGTCAATCAAAACACGTAAGTACTTAACATATTCCTTACACTCTAGACCTGACGATATGTTGGTGCTGTTGTCTATTACTTTGAGTTTAATCTCATAATTTAGCGGTCGCTGTGGAGGTCGAAAAATAACAAAGTTTGATTTCTTAATGTTAAGTGTCAACTTACAAACGCCATCTTGATGGGAAGGCAATGCCTTCAGAAATGAGTGTTTGTAGGAGAATCTGATGGTAAGTACACTCTATCTGATTGGCCACGGTTGTTCAAAGGCCGAATAACTCTATCCACCGGATAAATCGCTATCCAGTGGATAAGTGTTAACAAAACAAACCACCCTATCCGCTGGATAGTGATTTATCCGGTGAATAGCGTTATCCAGCCTTTGAACAACTAGGGCCTGGAGTCTGTGTTGGAATCAACTAAACTCGAACAACTGCAAACTGATTACTGAATTATAATCTGATAATTGCTAAATCAGTCCAATATTTCATTTTTATGAGCATTTTTACGACCTTCTCGGTTGACCAATTCCGGTCGAGGGAACGGCAGGAAATTGCAAATTTCCCGGGAGGGGGGTACTTCCAGATGCTACCGAAAACCCTGTTCTTGCCCCTTTCCTCTCGTTTTTCCCAGGCCGTTTACTCTTGCTACCTTCTGCGTGTCATTAGTAATGTTTGGTGTTAGTTGTGGGAAAAGCCTGGAATTGGAAATGGGGCCATTTTTAATGCCACCATTTTGCATCAACGCTGATAACGCTGTTTTAAATTTGCTACGCCAGTAGACAGACAGACAGACAGACAGACAGACAGACAGACAGACATGTTTATTTGGAGTCTTATACAATAAATAGTATATCGACCACAATTTCCAAATAACTAAAAATTACAAACAACAAAAATATACATGCCTGAAAAGTTATTAATTAATTACGTCCTAGCGTATTTACTTTTTGCCGTCTTCCCCTTACCTTTTTTCAAAGCATTCGAATATATGTTTTGCTATTAGTTTTTGTATTTTAACATTTCCGCTAGGGGGATTTATTAGAAACATGAATATTCTGTTAGGTGACATTCTGCTTATTTTTATTCTATATTCTTTTTCCAAATAATCTAGTAACGAACATCGTTTTTCCTGGTAAGCAGGGCACAGATTTAGAAAATGGTATTCGTCCTCCATTTCTATTTTACAAATTGGGCAAGTTCTTTCCGCAGGTTTCTTGAACGGTCTCGAATAACGTCCCGTCTCTACGGCTAATTTGTGGTTGCTAAGTCGCAGTTTTGTTAGGTCTATTCTGTGTTGTGTATTGGTGATGTAGGTAGTCTTCACATTTGTAATTGACTATCTTGATATCCAAAAACGACTGTTGCGCAGATAAATCTCAGGGTAGCTCTACTATCTGCTTATCAAGAATGTCTGGTCGCATTTAAATCGATGACGTCACAAGAGGTACAAAGGGCACTACAGTGGAACCCCGCTATAACGAAGTGTCATGGTACCGAAAAAAATGGTCGTTATAGCAGGGTCTTCGTAATAGCGAAGACCCCGTAATAACGAATTATCTGGTTAACAACAAAAATATTCGTTATAGCGGGATAGCCAAGCTGAACCAAGCTGAACAATGAGATATACACCACTCAGAACAGTCTACAGACTTGCGCGTGAACAGCTACATTTAAATAAAGCAAAGCTTTGAAGGTCAAAGTTTCCCTATCTTGACCAATACGAGTCGTGTTTGGCTTATCAACCATTTGTATCATCATGTGGTTTTTACTGACTGAGAGCGACAGGACAAAATATTCGTTATAGCGGGTTAAATTGTGCGTTGGGATCGTCAAAATCAATTCGTTATAGCGGGGATTTCGTTATAGCGGGGTTTGTTTCCACATACTTTACTGCCGGGCTTCCAAATGTCGTTCGTTATAACGGGGTCTTCGTTATAGCGGGGTGCCACTGTACCATTAACGAAGTGTATGTGCGTCGTTGGTAGTTTAGGGCTAATACACAATTTAAAGTACATGCACGAAAGTTTTGACCTTTTACTTTGTATAAAAGTTAAGAACACTTGGCGATAAATCACAGAACATTTTAGCAAGAAAAACAGCTTTAAATTGACCAATCACAGCGCGCGTACTAACTGAGATGTATAATAATATTCAATATATGTACCCAACTGACAAAACCACTCCAACCTTTCTTCAATTTGCCAGCAACTGCAACATGAATAACCGTTATATTCCCACGCCTTAAAGCTCTTTGCCCAAGTCCCAAGTGATCTTATCGACCCCCCACCCCAAATTACAATTACTCCCGGTTTCAGCTCCCGGTTTGTCTTCGTCACTACCAAGGAACTCCGAAGACGTGTCTTGAAACATAGAGGCTGGAGAAATTATTTGCCAAAGCGGATGTTTAGGGACTGTGTGCAGCTAGCACAAACAAACCATTTCCGTCATGCCGTTAACGAAAGGGAGAGATTTGGCCCACCATAACGAAGCTTCCGAGAGAGAGAAAATAAACTGGAACTTTTCGATTTCCTGCCGAATCAAATCTAGTACTTCAGCAATCATAGACTAAAATTTATTTGTTAAGAAAAAAGGCCGAGACCCAAATTTGGCAGAAGATATCGAGCGATTCAAATAGAAAAGGTCAAATTGAGTATTGAATATCGAATTTGTTATCACGGCCAAAGCGGATTTACTCTGGACACACGTAAGATCACGAGATATCTTCTCGCATTCGATTGATTCATAACCAATGCAATTGAGTAGTGCATGAGAGTCGGTACATACAAAAGAACCTCCATCGCAGCGTTTTCACGACCAACTCTGAAACCTTCAATTAAAGAAACATTTCCCACAAAAACCATCATCTTGCTTTTGATTGTTTCATAAACTCGTTGAATGGAATCATAAGGGTTGGTCACAGCTCACACATGGGCTGTGAAACTACAACATTATTGTATTGAAAGCGCTAAAAATATATTTTAGAAAAACAAAAAAAAAAACAAAGTCGCCGAAAGTACCAGAGGTGTTTTACGTTTATGGACCGAGACAATAACAAACAAGTGACATGCATAAACAAACCACTTCTGTCTTACCGTTAAGCTCAGTTTATAAGTAAGTGCTCAAAATATGCTAACTGAAAACAGACGTTTCAGTAGTCTCCTTCGCGGACTAACGTTTCAGAAAACCATGCCACAAAGCACGCGTTATTAAACGCTCATGTTATTTTGAAGTGATTCCAGCTTCACCAAGCGGCAGACCCTTAATATATACAATTTATAGCCAGCCGTTTATCGCCTTCCTTAGTTACAGCAATGTTACGCATTATCGGCAAGGAAACCTGAATATTCCATCTTTATTATCGCTTCTCTTAAGCTTCTTCGCCACCCCCTGCTATGCAATTATCTTCTCCTCAACGACGGTAACTTTGGGATTAATACTTCGTGCAGTAAAAATAGAAACGATTGATAGATCCATCGTTTGACTGAGCGGCGAACTATGCGCCGGCACAATAAAGCAAGCAATTCCGTATACACAGCAAAATGCACCTGCACGATCCAGTAATTGCCATCGCATATAAATCAATATTCGCAATTGCCCCTAAAAATAACACTGCGGTTACCCGGAGGCCAGAAAAAAGAAAAACGGCTAACAAAGTTGCTGCGGAAAACAGACAGGCGTGACAGTCCAGGCCCAAATTTCAAGCACACTTCTCCCAAGATATGTAACTAACGTCTTATTTCGGTTTGGTTTTGTTTTGGATTTTTCTTTTTCCAAGGGAGTGAAGGCGCCAAAACCCCGCACCTGCTCGGCTTGCCTGCCGGAAGAGCACCCCTGAAACAAATGCAGTCTCACAGCCTTACCGTAAAGTGTAGATTGCTTTATTCGGTTGTTCTGTTTTATAGCTGATATCGCAGTTGAATCTGCTGTGTAATATTCTTTTGTCGAAAAAAGGCATACAAATGAAAAGGTTAGTACATGTATACAATACAGAACAAGTGACCCTTTCGCTTCGTTTGTATCTCAAACCGCAGAAAGCAGCTGTCAACATGAGAAAGCGGTATTTTCTTTGAGATCTCCCACGTGTTTAGAAACAATCAAATCCCCATGTGCTAATTCGTTATGGCGGTGAAAAATTCAACTAATTTTTTAAATGGAGGAAAATATCAAAAGACAACTCGTAAATAGACACCCCCGCCTTCAAACAGATCAGGATAAAAAGGTTGAAAGTGAACTGTTTCGAAGCCCTCCAAGAAGCCCGGCATTCTCTACCGACCTATTTTGTGGTTACATCCTTGTGAGTCAAAGCATTTAACGTGTCAGAAGTTCAAATAGCCCTACGAAGCCTTACCAAAGAACATTTGTTAAACGGTTTACTTCCATTTCATTGAGTAATGAACTTTTATCTCGATGAGCGGGATTAGACGCCCTCCAGTCCGACAGTATGTCTCTTCAGTCTCTTACCGCTTTCAAGTCATGCAGTTTTTGTTGGTATTTGTAATGATTCGTCAAATGCCCTTCACTGCGGAATCGTTTTAAGCGACGATCAGCTCATAAAACGGTTAAAAATATATTTCGATCAAACACTTAAAATAGGCTACAGGTGGTGTCTCCAAAAACGCCGCAATTATCTCCGGTAACTACATGCGTGAAAACACATGGCTAAATACAATCAGTATTGTGAATTCGTACGGTAATGTAGTTGGCTAAACACATTATTTAGCATATGTGCTTTAGAAGTTGATAAAGTATGCACCATCGCCATTGGCACAGTTTTGCTTCCCAGCGTTGCAATTAAGGAAAAGTACATCGTTGCAGAGCACGATATCTTCGAAACACGTGGCTTAATACAATCAGTATTGTGAACTATTCGTAAGGTGATGTACTTGGCTTTAACACATTATTTAGCATGTTTGCTTTACAGTTGACTTTAAGTATCCATCGCCAGCACTGACACATGTTTTTATTCAGAGTTTCAAGGTAAAGTACATCGAAGGCTCCAGACAAGAACGCGAAAGAGCTTTACATCAACGCTGTCCAAGATTTCTCACTCACTGATTTCAGCGCAATCCCCTCCTCCCCTCCGATTTCTCCAGTCTTTTCTATATAACTTTCTACGTAAGTAAAACTTATTTCTGATGTTTCAGTCGATTTTCTTCTCTTATTAATAACGGTATATTATGACACATAGAGACAAAGCTCTTTAAAAGTTCATTAAACGGCCATGTTTATTTGTCTTTTAATAATGATAACAACTATAAACTAAAAACTTGACGCCTTTGGAAATAATCACAGCATGACACATTTCTCTTGTCACAGTTTGTCTTCAAAATGGTTTTTTCTTTTCAATTTTACCTCGATTAATTTTCGCTACTCAATACCTCCTTTTCAAGCCAAAAAAATGCAATCCAAACAAGTCGCGAAAGAGAAAACATGTACACTCGCCCCCCACATAGGTATACAAGTCCACCTCAACCTCCGGAACGTTTGATTGGATTACAACAAATGTTAGGCCTACTTGTGTTCTTAAAACAACGTCGTTGGGGGTGTTGGCTCTTCAGGTGACACTATTTTCAGCTATTTAACGGGATTAAAGTGAAATCATTAGGGAACTGTAAGATTAGTGGCTATTTAATGCGACTAAAGACTGTTTAGTTGGAATGGACGGAACACGCTTGCAATGTTTATCCAAAAATGTTTACAAAACTTCTTCAAAAGCAAGATCACTCGATGAATTATTTATTTTTAAGGTTTTCAGCAGCTCTCTTTTAAAATCTCTTTTCATGAGTCCGTAAGCTACCGGATTTGCTGCAGAGTTTGTCAAAATAAGAATAGAGGATGTCACCAAAACAGATTCAGGTGGCTGCTGATGGCCAAACACAGACGCGATCCTAACACTTACTCCGAACACGTAACAGACCAAGAACATAACTACCACAGAGACGATAAGCCTGGTGGACGAGATCTCTTTTTCCGGGTCCAACTGTCTGTTTCTTCTCAAACCCGAATAATTGAAGTCTAGCTGAGCCATGACAGCGGACCGTTCAAGGCGACATCTTCGAACTATCAGCAAAATTCGAACAATGGCTGAAGGCAGGAAGACGAATGGCGCGATCCCGTACACAATCAATGTAGCAAAGGTGAAGACTTTCCAAGAAATTGCTTTGCTTGCCGGCGAAGTAGCGGAGTAGGTCCAGGATAATGGCAAAAGCGCTGTGACTATCGGAATACACCAGGCTGCAGATATTGCAAACAAAGTTTTTCTTGTGGTCATAACAGTCAGATACTTCAACGGCTTCACGATCGCGATGTAACGATCTACTGTCATGAGGCAAAGGTTCGTGACAGAGGCGCAGAGGAATACGTCGACACATAGCCACTGGATATGCCTCTTGTAGCAGGGTTCACTTTTACAGGCCCTTTGGTACGGGAAATATGTGGCTCCTACGAAAAAATCCGCCACGGCCAGAGATAAGACGAACCAATTTGCCGTGGAATTGAGTCGTCGCCTGAATATGACTAAATATATGACGAGACCGTTTCCAACGATCGCAGATGCCGTCAAGATCCAATGAAGCACAACGTTGAAGGTCTCTTCCCATTGCTTCATATTTGCCAAGACTTCGTGAACCGCTGTGTCGTGTCGATCTTGCTTGATGATAATTCTGGAGGGCCACGTCTTATTAAAAAAACATTCAATCAAAGTGGCTTTCAAATATACTAGGATGTTCTAGCCACTAATGGGATGAATAAAATTAAATTGAAATCATAATCAAAAAAAATAAAAAGGAGACACTCTTGTGCCAGGTGAAATTCTGCTAGTGTCTGTCACCTTTTCAAGACAACAGCAATTATTTGCTGCCTTTGAGAAAAGCGACTTAGCATTCGAAAAGCTCATGTATGTTATGCACGCCCACTTTATAGCTGATATCCTGAATTATTATTTCAAGCCCGCGCTAAATTTAGACAGCCAATGAAATACCTCGGTCAACCCTTTGTTGGGTCAGTCATGACTGTGGTAATTTCCATCATTTTTGTAAAAAAGCTAATCAGTTGCTAGTGAACACGCGTGGCTAATGCGTTCATCTCTGCCATGGCATACAAACTATGTTAAAAGCTAGACCCAACAAAAATTAGAACCAAACATCAGGCTACAAATGAACCAGGACTACAGAAATATATTGTTTTCAACACAGGAAGGAGTCAGAATGATGTCTTTTTTCTTTAAGTAATCAACGCTTGCGGTAATCTAATACATTTTTGGCTATAGCTCGACGGCGAGCCAAACTTTTGGCACAATTTAAAGCTTGAATGGTGACATCGGCATGAAACACAATATTGTTATACATGCATACAATCTTCTTGTTTTACTTATTTCATAAGCTTTCAATTGTCATGTCCCTGCTTGAGTGTTTTAATGATCAACAGAGACACTTCGTCTTCATCTTAGCATTGATGACTTCGGATTATCGTTTTTAAGTTCCTTCCAGTCGAAAACATCTCTAAGGCACAGGAAGCCAAACAGAGCTTTGCTTTATGGTCTCAGATAAAATCTTGTACATAAATTGGGTATCACAAGAGCACTGCACGAGAACCTATAAAATTCAGTAACCACACAGGGGGGTAGTACTTTAATCGCGTTCTGATTGGTTAACTTGAAGCAGAATAAGGTGATAAGCAAAGTATTGATCCCTTCCGAGCAGTCGAAGAAAACCAAAATAGCTTATTCTCAGGTTATTTGGTCCGTTAGTTGCTCTGCTTTTGCGGTACACAATGATTATTCACCTCAGTGTCAGTGCAAGAGATGGATATTCACCTCCGTTACGGTGGATAATTATTAATACTCTTATGCGCTCTAGAACAGAAACTAAATGCCACTCACGTCAATCACAATCTGACTGACAAACAAAAAACAATCTTAAAAGAGCACTTTTGAAATTACTAAATAGAAATTAAAGAGTTAGTTAGCAGTCACTTCCTTATCCTGCTGAAGAAAAACAGTCCTTTTGCTGGCAATGAACAATACAAGTCAATAGTTTCTCCTTAATTGAAGCAAATAACAGGAAAGGTAAGTGAAAAGGTCGAAAAGCACTACTTTAAAAAGAGGAAAGAAAAGGCTTCTTCCAGACCCGAAGACGAACTGTTTTTCATCATCGTAAGAAGTAGCTCCATTCTCTAAGTATACATTTACGTCTATGAATGCATTCTATCTCATTTCCACGCAGATATCTAGAGATCGTTTGGCAGATCTTTTACGCTTGTCAAAAAGACGACGATAAAACGTATCGTCAACGCCGCAAGATCAAGCAAAAGAGGATGCTTGGACAGACACTGATCAGGTGTTAATTTAACTGAAGTGAACTCGGCATTTACTGTGCTTTCTTTCATACTATCTTCATATTTCAAAATTTCTTTCACTCAAAAAAAGCGAAATTTGATGTCGTTTGAGTGTGGCAGAAAAGCCTTAAAGTATAAAACCTGAGTTTGCAGACGTAAACGTTCAAATGTACATTCAGTATATATGGGCATAGCGAAGATCATGACACTTCCACCATCCTCGAAAACTCAGGAGCAGATAATAAAACACAGACAACTCAAAGGCGAAGCTCACGATAAGAAATCGAATAAGCAGCACGAAAGACGAGTGCTAGCTGTTCTGCAGCAGGAAATTCCCCTATGTGAGGTCACGGTCATTCATATAAAAAACTGGGGCCTTCGGCCAATACCTAGCGTGTTACTACTGTGGTTAACCTAAAGGCCCGGCCGAAGGCACGCAACCTTTCAACGTAGCACATTGCAACATTGCTGCACAAAACGTTTGGTCACTCTGCAACAACGTGTTGATGATGTTACATTAAGACGGTGAAAGGAAAATTGATCAAGTTCAGTTTTTCGCGCGATTCTTGGATGTTGAACGCTGTACTCGCTTCAGCTACGTTCGTGCAACACTGCTGCACTATATAAAGCATACCACAAGCACTATTCCCACACAATAGGGTTCAACAATGTCGCAATTTTGCAGAAAACAGTTTCCAACATTATTTCTTCAAAAGCCAACATGGCTCAGGCTAAGAAACGGCATAACCTGCAACGAAAACTCTGTAATGTAGCTGTAAACTGTATTCTAACTGTCGTTCATCCTGAAATCTGCTTCTTACACGATTTTAAAGGTTGTATGTAGAATGCAATTTCTGCCACACGTGTTGTCCGCCCGTAACAGGAGGGTACTTTACTGACCCGTCTAAGCTCTCAATCAAGGCATTTTGGTCTGCCGGCCCGAAGGAAGTAAACAATTGAACGGAGAGGCTTAAGGTAAGGAATCTCCTTCTCGGATACCACAACTCGATGGCGCTGAAATACAACCAATAATTTTGTATTTATTACTTTAGCGAGAAGTAGGCAAGTAAGAATTCACCTCAATTTGCACAACTTTGGCTGCTAATATCACGGGGGTTGACGGCGTTTCCTTCCTAACAAAAGGAGTCTACTTATGAGAAAAAAATTGAAAAAGGAAGCCGTTTATTTAGTTTCTATTTTTACGTAAAATCTGATTTCACCACCTGGCTGGGGTAGCCAGACATAATATAATCCAAGCACAATCCGAAGCCGTTGATTTAATTTCTATTTTTATGTTAAATGTTCACCGCCTGGCTGGTGAAGCCCAGACCGTCATAAAATTTACTCCCAACAAAATTCGATTGCTAATTGCGGTTCCACTGATGAACTACTCGTTTCAATAATGGAAATTGGAAACCTAGAACGAAAAGATATTTGCGCAAATGTATATCTCTTACTCTTGACCGTAATTGGGCGTAATGATAATTGTCATCTTACGGCAGAAATCAACTTGTCTGAGGTCCACCTCTGCATTAATGCAGCGATATTCAGTAGCATTTCATATCAATTGAAGAAGAAATTTGGAGTCAAGTATTAGAAAACAAAAAGATTGAGACAGGCTAGGTATTCATCCCTTGCCTACTGTACATGTAGGTGGATAAAGCCTATTGGTCGTTAATCTGTACCTTTGAACTCGGCTTACCACGCAGGATCATTCAGTTATGATTTTCTTTGACAGGGATGGGGCTTAAATTTTCTCAAGTGTTTTGACTCCAAATATTTTCCTTGTTTAAGGTTAAGATACCACCAGGTATTTTGGGGATTTGTCGTGTTCTGTTAGTGTTTTAAATCGAAGCAACATTTGTTAACTCACCTCTAAGCCAACACATTGATTCTGAAACAGTAGCGTTAACGCACCGTAGTCAGTGTGTTCTCCGCACCGCAGCTGGCCTGGTTTAACTTGTTTAGTGTCTTCCAGTTGAGGACAGTAATTGAATCGCATTTGAGTTCCTCCTTTGCGAGTGCCAGTATTTTCAGTTGAAAAGCGTAGTCAAAGGTGTGGGGATCCTACGATGAAACAACAAAGATCCACTGACAAGAGCAAGGTCGAGGACTGCTCTTAAGCTATGCTAGATATGGTACGGTTCATTGACGAGAGACAAATGAAAGATGAATCTAAAATGAATGATGCTGTTTAGGTTTGATAATGATAGTGATAGCCAAACGCCATCAACACAAACTTCTTCTGATTTTCGATTTGTAAGGTTTGTTGAAAACGTTTTATTCAAAGGAGGCGATTTCCATAACGCCATTTTAAAGGAAACACTAGATTAAGGTATTACAGATTAAACGAGTGGAAAGGAAAATGCAGTCTCCACTGACGAATCAATGGCCCTGACGGAGTTCTAAGTGAGTTTACCAAAATACACCTTCAAATGCTTCACACTGTTTTGAACTTTGTCGAAAAGAGACAAATTGAATAAAACGTAACTCCTTACATCTAAGAACAATATAGCAAGAGCCACCACTTTAGTTTAAGGTTAACCGGTCTTATAATACTTGCATGTGTGAAAAGCAGAGCCTTAGTTGCTATAGACTGGTTATTATCATCGGGGGTACCGCATATTACGGTGCAGTATTATGTTAGGAGGTAAGACAGCGGTATGTCAGTAGTAACCCCCAAGAAACAAAACACGAATCACTGTTGCGCTCACCAGATCCAGTCCTATGGCGATGGCACAGAGCACCCTTAAACTTAATCGATGAGCTCCTCTCTAAAAGTTCATCGACAAATCCTTGAACTGTGCCGGGAACTTCTGCAGTCGGCCACAGCTGAAAAACATAGAACAGAGAACATAAAAGAGGTTCAAGTGTTTTGTAAGTACTTTTTAAAAGTGCTAAACGCTTAGCACAACCCAACAGCTGAAGTGTTCAATGAAGCGCCGTTTTCGTCACCCATTTCGAAAACGGCGTGAGGGTAATGGAGTTAAGTTCCTGGAAGATACCAGTTGATTCTCATTTTAACCTCAAGTCACTTTTCAAACCGTCAATGTTTGCAGTCTTCCCGCTAGTTATATATACTTTGATTGTTCATTTGATACCTCTCTTCAAGCGATGTTACTGACAATAGCAGCAATACAAACTGATGAAAAAAAAAACTTAAGACGGCGAAATACGAGATACAAAAGCCCTCAACTTGCCGCGCAGCATTGTTTCATTGCAAGTTTTCGTCGATGTTGCGCGTTCTTCACCTTGCGTGACCAAGTTAGCCTGTCGCGCAACAAAAACAATTGTTGCGGGTTGAAGAAACGCAGCGCGCTGTTGGTTGATTTGCTTGATGTGGATCCAAGACAGTTGTGAGTTTGACGAGAAACGAGTAACAACGCCAAAATTTGTTGCTCACTGCGCTCTTCTTCTCGCAACAACTTTCTTCATCCCGCAACAAATATTTTGTCGCACGACAATTTGATCACGCAAGGTGAAAAACGCGAAACATCGACCCAAAACCTGCAACGAAACAATGCTGCAGTTGAAGGTTTTTGTATCTCGTACTATCTACGTGCAAAGTTTTAATAAATAATATGTAGTGGAGGCCTATTAAACCATTTAAAATTTTGAAAATTTAAAGGGGCTCTTCCTCTTCTTTCAGAATCTTTTTCAAACCGCCTTTGTAAAGCGCTGTATCCCAACATGCCTAGCACAATTTTGCCAAGCAGTTTTTGTGTCATATATCAAACACGAGAGACAGTGTTTCATTGGGAATCCAAACACCGAAAAAAGAGTTGAAAATACGATGCACGGCGAAGTGTTTTTGACGAAATTCGAGGTTTGGATAGCCGATGAAACACTGTCTCGAATGCAAGTTGAAAACAGAGAAGTCAAATCGTCAAAATCTCTGCCAATTAAGACTGGGCATCCAAACCACTATCACAGTTGAGATCTTCTCTGTTATAACTACTTGATAATTAAGTTTGAGAAGTCAATTGAAATAATTAGACCAGTCAATTTTGTTTTTCTGGTTTTCTTGGTCACTGTGAGTCTGTGAGACTACTCCCTCAAAATATCTTGGGCTTGTGTTTTTATGCCAATTATAAAGTCTTCAATACATTATTACGATACGTTTTTTTACAATCCTTTCATGATCCCAAGGTACTTCTTTTTTCGTCCAGTTATTACATGTGGTTTTAAGCTTTTACATGCACTCTCCCATGCAAAGTCGCTTTATCTGATATCTCAAGTTCCCCTCCTGAAAACATGATGTTTAAGGTGGCTCAAAACAGTTTCAAGCACTTGCATTTTGATGTGTCGTTATAGCCACTCTTTATCACTTGATGCTACAATCATGGTATTAAAAAACTGCCCAACTATTGGTGAACACGTTTTTGTCCTTTTCATAACATAATAGGTTACCATAGGAACAGTATGACCTGCTAAACACACCCTTAATTACAGCTTTAGGGGATTATAATTCAGAAACGGCACGGTGAAATTTTTTTATATTATCAACATTTGATAAGCATGATTATAGGCACAACTTTTGGCAAAGTTTAAAAAATTATGTAAGTGGCGTTTGGAGCCACCTTAAATTTTCAAAATTTAAGGTGGCTCTGAACGCTACCTACAGAGTTTTTTTAAACTTTGCCAAAAGGTGCATCTTATCCTGCTTATCAAAATTCTATAATGAGAAAACATTTCACCGTGCCATTTTTGAAATATAAGCGCTTAAAGCTGAAATTAAAGTGCACCTAACCCCAAAAATTTTTTTGCTAAAACAATAAAGCTTATTTTGTGGAGTAATTAGCCGCAAAAATTTTTCGATTTGGTTAAATCCTCGAATTTCTGTGCCCCCTTGAAACCGAGTTTCGTATGGTTCACGACCGAGCATAAGGAGTCTGGGGGAGTAAAGCCGTGACGTCACTTCGAGAACGAAAGCTTCGGCTGTCCCAGTCGGGCCTTTTACTCTGTGTGAGCGTAGAAGCCTTTTTGCCGCACAAGTTTTTCGCTGGGGCTCCACAGTCGACAGATTGCTGTTTTTATCAACAATATCTTCTACTTCGTCGGATTCTGAAATGAGGTTTGACTCAGAAGACTCCGAAATTTATTATATCGCTGAAGAGAATGACGGCTCGCACTTGTCAACAAAGCAAAGTGAATAGTTAAATGTGACGGCCGAGCTGATCTATATGCTGACAACTCTCTGGCCAACGAAGAATGGATAGACAAATGAGGTGGATGCTGACAATGAACTCGAACGAGCTCTGATGGACAGACCCGAAGGCAATGATAGTAAGTCAGAGAGACTGTAGCGTGTGGTGCGTATATTTACTAAATTCGCGCATTCTTCGATCTCGCATTAACATACTTTCGTATAAATAAAAGTCAAGTCCGTTAATTTTCTCAAATTATTTTAACTTCATTCGTTCAACGTAGACCAAAATGATTATCCCATGACACAATGTTTGTGTTCTTTTCCTGCGAGTGTGGAAATTGTAGCGTCGCTTCCCTTCAAAACATCAGCGAATGTTATTGTTGTTATTATTATATTAAAGTGAGTTAGAAGGTTGTCAAGACTCAAAGAAGAGTGATCTTGTTCTTGAAGATATTGGTGCTGATGTTACCTTAAAGTGTGTTACTGAATATCCAGGAATTAAACCTGTATGGCTTCAGAAATGGAGTTTTAAGATTAGTAGTGGGCAAATACAAAACTATCTGTCGGCTGTGCCGACTGACTGCTGTTGTTTCTCAGATCAGATGCAACAACGGCTGCATGAATCGATGGACGGTTATTCCAAATTCGTCTCGCTTAAGTCACTGAGTCAGCAAAATCCCTTCCTCTCTCTGAAAAACCCAGGCATCGAGCGAGATTATCTGGTTTGAAATACTTTATGGAACAGATCACCGAACTCTTAGACGGCTATCACTTTGTACGTTTCTTCTCTTCAGGACATCTCTCCATAAAACCGTATGGCATGAGGCGGAGTACCTCCTGTAAGTTTGTTGTGTTGCTACATCACACTACAGCGCACCTGGCTAGCATTTTTTCGAACAACTTTTCCAGCCTTTCCCACAGAAACAAGTAAATATGCGAATCTCAGAATCACCGTGTTCTCGATTTGACGTCACATCCGGCCCTCGACCCATTCTCCGTTAAACTCGGTCGTGGACCAAAATGGCGGCAATTTCACGTACTTTGACGAGCCATAGAAATTCGAGGATTTAACCAAATCGAAAAATTTTTGCGGCTAATTACTCCACAAAATAAGCTTTATTGTTTTAGAAAAAAACGTTTTTGGGGTTAGGTGCACTTTAAGGGTGTTTTTAGCAGGTCATAGTGTTGCTATGGTAACCTATTGTGTCACGAAAATTTTACCAACGTGTTCTCCAGTGATTGGGCAGTCTTTTGATACCATGGTTGTAGCACCAATTGATAAAGAGTGCTAATTATGACCCATCAAAATCTACATCTTGGAAAGTGCTGGAAACTGTTTTGAGCCACCTTAACGCCTGCATACTTGCACTTTACGTCCACTTTACGTCTTTAATCGTAGAAAAACCTGTACTGCATAATCAATTTGTTGGCACCCATTTGTTACATCTGGGTCTGGTGAGAGGCACTTTGAAATTTTGTCAAGCAGTACTACCTGTCCAAGAATACAACATTGGGCCTAACAAGCCTGTACTTTAAAACCTGAAAATTGTCCTGGGTACCATCTGGACACAGAACCTTCCACCTCCGACCTCACAACTC
>JAHPZR010012670.1:22500-37500 GCA_019787425.1 Platygyra sinensis | reverse complement strand
TTAATAAGTTACGCAAGTCGCCTGTACGATCGTGTACTTGAGGAACTCCATGATACGTTTGCTCAATCCTATTCAACAGTGTTGACAGAATTCTTTCGTGAGCATAAAGCCGGCGAAACAAAAACTGATTCTGAATTGTCGTATGTCGCAGACTGTAAGTTATTTTCTGATGTCTCTAGCAGTCTTAGAAATCCCTCGTTCAACGTTTGGAAGCCAACGAGCGGCCATCTTCGTTCGAGTACCGAGTTCACCTGCGTTCCTGAGCGTACAGTCGTTGTCCCGTGTACAACTTCCGGTTCCGGTTTCCTTGTGAGGAATGTATTTCCGGTTCCTTTCGAATTGAAGTTTTGCCAGTTCGACTTCGATTACTGCCTTTTCGAACGACAGTTTTTAATCTCAGAAACAACGTGTTTGCTGATGATTTCATTTGAAGTTGATGTCGTTTGAACTTGGATAGACAGACATATTTTTGAACTTCGACTTATCTGAAAACAATTTTCACATTTTAAACTTGAACTTCAGTGAATGTGTCATTGGATTCGAATCTAGTTAGTCAATTGATATTCAAATGCTGCTATTTCGACTTCGTTTATTATGATTTCGACGTCGATCATCTTGTTTTTGAAATTCAAATATCATTTTACCTGTTTACTGTCATTTATATTTGTCCGCAAATGTACGGCATAGGCCTGTCTGCAGATATTTGTAAAATTATTATTTAAATGTATTTTTGCTTGAAAGTGAGGGGAGCTAAAGTTCCCCAGTTCTGCCGTCCCTGAATTGCTATTGAACAGTGAATGAACAAACGCTGCAAAATGTACAACAAGCCCTCTCAAACAATACTTAATATAATACATTTAAAGGTATTGTATTCAGTTGCTAAGCGCGTTTGGTATCATAAATTTTTCACACAGTGGAATGTCTCACGCTCGTTTAGAACGTTGAAACAAAAGGAAAAAACAAAGCCTCACCGTTTTCTCGTTCATTCCATGGTTATGTACACAAAATCACCAGTGCTAAAAGCATCAACCATCTGTTTTTTTGAGCTCTTTCACGTTTGGTTCATTTTAGCCTGCACGCAGGCGGTTGGATGGTCGAAAAAACCGAAATTCGTAATAAAGTCGCCATCTTGGATTCGCGCGGCTAGGTCTGGGTCGGGTTGAGGGTTGACAAAGCGAGCGAGGGGAGCGGGGCGGGGAGAGGGGTTTTTCTCCCCTCTCCCCGCCCCCCTCCCCTCGCTCGCTTTGTCAAACCCTCAACCCGGCCCAGACCTACAACCGTGGACAAATTGTGTTGGAAAATGGCAAAATCATGAACTCATAACAGTAATACATATTGAATAAGTGCCAGCACCACCATACCCCCTTTTAATGTTGGAAGATAGTCAGATGCAAACTTGTGTTAGATCAAAGTGTTTTGTCAACATTACACAGGGGTGGGGAGGGGCAAAATGCGTATAAAATGAAATTTCCAACCCTTGTGACCAAGGTTGTAGCCGCGCGAATCCCAAATGGCGACCTCATTACGAATTTCGGTTTTCTGACCATCCAATCGCCTATGTGCAGGCTAGTTAAACGAAAAATCCGGGAACCGAAATCTGAAATCCAGAATCCAGAATCCAGAATCCGGAATCCGGAATCCGGAATCCGGAATCTAGGAATCTGGAATCCAGAATCCAGAATCCGGAATTCGGGATCCGGAATCCGCAAAACGAAGAGAAGACGGAAGTGTGCAATCGTTTCTAGAAATTATTTTAATATATTAGGAGATAAAAATATCTGGTGGTGATTTGCAACACTATCAGTGTGAAAATATTGCTGTTTTGGATTTAATCTGTATGTTGAGGAAATTAAACAACTTTTTTACAGATGAGCCCTGTTGTCTCTGACATTGTTTACTTGTTCAGTGTCTACTAGAAAAACCTCCGGTAAATTGGAAATCACGTTTATTGGTTAAATCACGTTTCAATTACCAGCATGCTCACTAACAACGTGCTTAGGATCCAAATATATAACGCATATGTCGAATTAGCCCGGAGATTCTCGCAACCATAGCCTTCACTAAAGAAAACCGTTGAAAGAATCTCGACTGGCGAGGAGTTCATGTTTCGAGAGAGGTGAAGCTTGAGGTCTTTTTTATGGGCCATTTTTTCAAGGGCAAATTCTATGCGACGTAATTTTCGCGTATTTGAAGATGTTGTTCCTTTGATTGATGGACTCCGGATTCCGGATTCCGGATTCCATCTTTTAGGATTGTCATTTAACTGTCAGGCGAAAAACACTTTGTCCAGAGCTTTTGGGGATTCCCATATAAAACGTACAAGGCTGCTCGTTGGTACTTTTAAAAGAGCCCTTAAGTGATAAGAAAAGCGTGACAAGTGATAAAATAAGCGTGATATGTGAAAAGATAAGCGTGATAAGTGATAAGCGTGATAAGTGATAAGATAAGCGTGATAAGTGATAACATAAGCGTGATAAGTGATAAGATAGGCGTGATAAGCGATAAGATAAGCGTGATAAGTGGATAAGATAAGCGTGATAAGTGATAAGCCCCTAATAAAGATTCTGTTTTGTGGGCGACTTTAATTTTTTTGTGCGAAGATTATGTTTCCTTTGATTTGTGGATTCCGGACTTCGGAAGTCTTTTAGGGTTGCCCTTCAGCTGTAATGCGAAAAACACCGTGCCCAGAGGCCAATGGACTCCCCTATAAACGGGCCCGGGTGCTCGTCAGAAATTTGAAAAGAACTCCTCAGAGGAATCAACATCCTGTTTTGTGGGCAGGAATTTTTCTTTTATCCGTAAGACGTAACAATTCTAACACAGCACATCCCCTGTATTATCCTTTTCCACTTAATACCCTAAAAGGTAGCGCAAAAACTCCCGGTATAAAAGATGTGACGAGCCAGTCCGGGCTATTTTTTTCTATATGGAGGTCCCTCGGGGATTCAGAGTAAGTTTGCTTATAGTTAAGCTTCTACCTTTAATTTCCGCTTCTGCATCTGCTCATGCGCTTATGCTATCTGTGATCCCCAGTATGATGCTGTTAGTTAAGTAGCACTTCTGTGTTAGTATTATAAGAAAGAATGAAAAACTAAAATTACTGGTGTTCATTATTCTTACAGCACATGCCCACGCTCATCGACATCTGAGCATTTATTTTACCAAACACTCCGCCGCACTTAACGTTCAAAGCAAGGCATTTTCCTGTGTAGGTGTTAAAATCTGGAATGGGATACCAACTAGACTCAAAACGTAACAAAACTAATTGAAATTCTTGAAACTGAAAACTCTTATGCCGATATAGATACCTTAAAATAGAAAATTAAATTTCCAACTGAAGTTAAGTATGGTCTGCAGTTTTCCACTTTACATATTGTTCTTTTATCTAGATTGTTTTTTTTTTCTCCTTTTCTCTTAAATTCTTCTACCTCCTAAACATTTGAAAGTACAAAGAGTAATGTTTACATGTTGTTGTTGTAATAATCATTTATTTCTATCTAAATAATTCCGTGTACAGTCTGGCTTGCCACGATTAGCTTCTCGCTATTTGCAAGCGCGCCAGCCTAGTAGCAACTTAAACTGTTTGCTGTAAATAAATAAAACTTGAAAACTGAAAGGAACTATCGAATTTAACCTATAGATGCCGAGTTACTCTCCGGTTTTATTCAAAGCCCTGCTTAACGCTGCCTCGATCAGAGGGAAATGAAGGGGCTGTGTTGCGATATATCAGGATCGGCATTTATTTCAGCGCTAGATATTAATACAATTAATCACAATACAATAAGAGGTAAATAAGACAAATAATAGAATTAGAGGTAGAACCTAGAACGTTTTGTAGTTATAAACATGAGGTAAAACGAAATTGAGGATAATAAGGGAAAGATCAAAGTGACATACAATTGTAAAACCAGAAAACTTTCTTTATTTAAATTTTTGAAGATGCATTATCCGCGAAGGAAGTCAAGTATCCTCAAAATCTTAGGAGTCCACAGCGGGGTTTTTTTGTATTCCTTTTCTGACGCATTTGTATAATTAAATTGCTGTGGAACCGTCTACCTTTTTTCTTTTTTCGTGTTATTCGTTTCTTATAGACTACTACTATCCATGATATTACAACCTCAGTAAAGTATGCTCACTGTTCAACTGTGCTGCTCGCGCTTGGGTGACTGCTTTTGATCGAATGCTGAATCTGATTGGCTTATTGCAGCGCGCGCATTTTCCTGTCCTTTGTTATGTCACAACGCAAAACACTTTATTCGCAAACAGAGACGCGTCTTGTTAGCGGTCTCTATCAAAGCTCTTTAATTTTGCTTGAAAAGTTCAGCGTGAACAGTTAAAATGGGGCTAGCTTGGAGTTCTTACAAGTCGAAGAGAAAAGAGAAAAAGGCTCACAAAAGGTAAGTTAAATTCTTATGCATTCCAATCGAGTTTTTTCGATTTGAAAAAAGGCCACAATTTAAAATGTTTCCGACTAGTATCCCAAGCAGCGCATTTGACTTTTGTTGAAACAAAGTGCCTAGTATTAAAAATAATGTTAACGAGTCGATAATGAACTCTTTGTGTCAAACAGAAAGCTGAGAAAGCAGTTAAAAGAAGCACTGGAAGAATGTATAACTCGTCTCCAAGAAAAAATGCAGCTTGAAAATGAGTAAGTTATATATTTTGTAAAGTGATCGCCTTCAAGACTACTGCGGCAATTTAAGCTACACGAAGAGAATTTCTGTGCTCATCTTTTTCTTTGTCTGTTTGTTCCTCGTGAAAGAGTAATTCTAGTTTGCTGAGACGCGAGTTTACGAAAAAAAAAGCCGGGTACCAGGAAGAGAAAGGGTGTGGCGCACACAAGAAGAAAAATCTTTGCTTCAATACCTTCTCGCCCTTTTTGCGTTAGCCGTTCGCGAGAATGCACGCTCGCCATCAGTGTCGTTGTCAGAGCTATATTAGATGTTTCTATTCCAAGGCCTTGTCGGTTAAGGCCATCGTTGGACGCCGAGGACGACAAAACACGAAGAAGTGCGAAAGCATGTCTAAGCTCTAAACTCTTATCATTTGTAGCAAAGTAACAAGACAAGAGACATAATGCATGCATAAATGCATTAACTCATGCATAAATTAGGGTGTAAATTCCCACTATAATTAAAGGAGGTGCTTTTTTTAATGTTTCTGTAGATTACTCGATCAATACCAAAGTGACTCAATTCCTGACACTGAGACAGCCAAAGCAGATTGCAATGTGGCTGAAATGGAGGAAGAGGTTCAAGCATTGGAACGAAAGCTTTTTCTTGAGGAAATTGCAGCTAATATAACTGACGAGCGATGTCATTTTCTAGACAGGAACTGCAGGTAAGTGTATGTTTCTACTGAATCAATTAAATTACTTTTTTTATAAATGACATACATCTGTACATTGCATTATGACAACCTACAGAGAAACACAAAATGCGATTGAAAAATGGCGGCCTAGTGGCAAATTTGAGTACAATGCGCTTGCCAATCTTACCATACCGCTATTAGGCTTAATGCTACTTTTTCGTACTAAAAAAGTAAACACGATTAAAACCTACCTAGCCACTCTTGGCAGTCATTCTTAGGATACGTAACGCATTGTTTCCTACACACACACACACAGACCGCTTCCTTCAACTTCACTGAACTGTAAAGTTATCAAAGTTAAAATTTCCTTACTTTTTTGTTTCTGTTTCTTTACAGACTTCTCCAGGAAAATGAAATTAGCCTTTATAGGCAGAGTGCAGTCTGTGAAACAGACCTTGCAGCGTTAAAACTAAAACAGGAAACTTGCCAGTTTGCTAAATTTCTACAAGCAAATCCAGTGGAAGAATGGACTGTCTGCTCTCTTCCTAATCTTTACTTCACAGACTTGTGAACTGAAGTCTTGTGAACTTGTGTGTAAAAACAAAGGAAATGAATTGTTCTTACAGTTTAAGAAAGATGTAGGGAGAAGATCATTTTGCCTTATTTTTAGTATTTTCATTGTCAAATATTTTAAATACGACGAATTATAAATAAAAGTGTTTCTAGCATATTGCTGAGTAGTCACTGAAAGTTTTACAGATAAAGCTTCTATTGCCGAGTCGTAATAGGCTAGTTTCGAACTGTGCAGAAACAAAAGAACAGAGTCGAGGTTCAGGGGAACAATTAGCATTTTGCATTGTTCATAACAAAGGAAAATGCAAATTATTCCCCTGAACGTCGACTCTGTTCTTTTGTTTCTGCACAATTCGAAACTAGCCTATTGCGGGCGACAAAAGAAGCCCGCAATCCTAATCTCAACGTTGCTTTTACAAACGCATGCGCCGCAGTTGTATAGTTTGGCCCTGACTCGATTTTGCTGAAATCTTGAGTCTTCCACCACGAATGCAAGGAATGCAAAGAATGCTATTTTCTCACGCGTACACGTGTAACATTTGGACCTTGGATCACGTGAAGGTCATGCATAGCAGCTGCGCCGACCAATCCAAATCGAGCGTGTCAACTTGGATTCGACTTTTCTGTTCATGTTGTCGCGTTGTATGCCATTTCCCGGCCGTATTCCGTCTTAAATAAATCACGCTTGCGATAAATCAATCATTTTGACTCGATCAATACGCATACTCTATAACCTAGAGTGCTTTTAGGGGGTGTTTCCATGACACCGGGGCGACTTTCGCCCCGGAGCGAGTTCACTCAGGTTCCCTCTCATGGCTCTATATTTGTTTACATGATTACCACCACAAAATGTTATGCCGGCGCGAGTCACCCTGGCGTGAGTTCACTCCGGTTCTCGCACCGGGGCGAGAATTTCACTCCGGTACGAAATCTCGCAACGGTATCATGTAAACGCGAAACGACCACCCATTTCGGTGTGAAATCGGTCTGCCGGTAGACTGGAACGGGAAGCGCATGCGTAATGTTTGCGATTTTGAACCAAACGTGTATTTTATCAACATGAAATGTACCGTTAAATAACAAGATATTAAATGACCTAGTCATCATGTAAACGTGATACGAAATCAAAAAGTCATCCCAGTGTGAAACTCGCGCCGGTGCGAGTTTTCTCATGTAAACACCCCCTTATTTACGCCGTGAAACAGCAACAATTACAGCATATCACTAAATCTAAGAAAAGCAAACAATAGGATTAGTGTCTCGTGGAATGCTCTGGTGCTACTGTTTCACAGATTTTGTCAAATCACTCTATTGTTACTGTCAAAATGGAGGAAAAAGCGAAAATCACCCAACCTTTCCCTATAGGGTCCTATAGGCCCCAAATCTTTTAGTCCTCCAATGGGCAAAAAAAAATTCCTCGCCCGCATTTGCTAACCTTTGGTTATTACTAGTTATAGAATATAGGATAACAAGAGCTGGAGTAGAGTTTTCGGTAAGCCCAGGTGCGACTCTCTCCAGGCTCACTCTAATAGTTGTAAGTTTCCAGAAGTCTCCGCTTCTTCCACTCCCCTGATGTGATTGGTGGATATTTGTTTGAGCCATCTACGCATTCAATAAGCGCCTCATAGTCTGGATCAGAAAATAATACTAACGAGCGGCGAGGAATAGTGTGCTTGAGTTCAATCTCTGGAATCAACACACGGTGGACCTGCAATAAATGGATTAGCAGATCAGAAACAAGGAAATGGGAGGAGCTTCAGTTGCCTGAGATCCTTTATAAAATTTGCTCACGAAAAGAAAAGCCAAGAAAGGGTTTTACGTTTTAAAGCGATATTGCGATCAAATTTTTACCCCTTGAGTTTTTAGGTGTATCAGATAGAATCATAGAAAGAACAAAAATGCCGTTTACCGTTTGCAAATATCTGATTTTCGTCATAGTACCACTTAAAGGAAATAGCATTCTCGTCCCCAGAGGCCGCGATCCTTTTGGTCAGTTACGGGGATCGCGACCTCTGGCCAGGTCCAACTCCGGAAGTCCGCATTTCACGGACTTCCCGTCACTCTGCGCATGCTCAGAGCCGAGTCTGACAAATCTGATTGGTTCTGGTCTCAATCTATTGTGTTTACAAAGCCATTCAAAACCGGAATGTCGTTGGACCGGGCCAGAGGTCGCGATCCCCGTAACTGACCAATCTCTAGGCACATGGGCAGCATGGAGTAGGATGTGCCGTGCTGAGCTCCGCAAATCCGCATCTGGTTTTAACATATACTGTCAAAATTATCCTGGTTTTTAATAACTATGCTTCATGTCAGGCAAACGACTTCGGTCGGGAAAAATCTTAGCGCTTGAAAGGAGCGACAAACAGCATAATTATTCGAAGAAGAAAGCCTTAAATCTTAGCGAGTCGAACATGGCCGCCGCCCGAATTACTCGAAGAGTTGAAATCGATGAGACTCGACCTCACAGGTCAAATAACCAAACTCAGCGATGACTTAAAGGACTTTCAAAGAAACACTAGAACGATATTCTAGGGATTTCAATATTCGATTACTTGGAGTCGATGAAGATGAAGGAGAAGACTGTATGACAAAAATTACGGATCTTATCACTTCTCTTGGCTTTGATGCAACCTCAGAGATAGAGAATGCCCATCGCATGGGAAAGAAACGAAACGATAAGCCAAGACCTATCATTATAAGGCTCTACAGTAGGCCTTTTAAAAGAAGTATATTACAAGCCGCAAAGAGTACGAATGGAAAGGCAATCCTACAAGAGGTAAGACTTGTTGAGGACTTTATACCTAGTGATTTTAACGCCCGCAAGAAAGCGCTTCCAATTATGAAGCAAGCCTATGATGAAGGCAAAAAAGTACGCTTTACTAAAGGAAAACTGTTCATCGACGGAAGAGAAACTTTCATCGCTTAGCCTAAACTCCTTAATATCTGTAGCTTTGAGAAGTGACAGTGAAAAGATGAAATTTTTTGGCCGGTTTTTGCGAAGTTTAGCGCTTAAGACACCCGCGCGATGTCTTCATGTCTGCTGGGATTGCTTGTGCAGTGGTGCACAAGAGCGAATTTTGTGCAAAACTTACTTTTAAAGAATTTGTTTATGCACGCTATAGTTTTAACAGCAATTCTTCACAAATCATGTATTTTTCTCATCGTAAAAACTTCTTGTATTAGTATAGTTTATTTAAAGCGTTTGATTATTGTGATTGTATACATTAAATACCGGGAATACAAGGATCCATCTTCTACCAAATTTAGACTTCTTTGCATATCCAATCTCAAATGGTGACAGGTAAATTTATATCTTTAAATACGAGAGGCATAAGCAACTATCGTAAACGACGAACAATATTTACTTGGCTCAGAAAACAAAAACCCGATGTTATCTTCCTTCAAGAAACACATTCGACCCAAGGGAATGAAGCTTTCTGGCAAAGAGAATGGGGTGCCACGCTAATCTGCTCTCATGGGGCTAATAATGCAAGAGGTGTCGCAATTTTAATTAGAAATAACTTTGATTGCGTTGTTGAAGAATCGCTCATTGATTCAAACGGTAGATTTATAATATTAAAAGTTCTCCTGAGCGGAGAACCTGCTCTTTTAGTTAATATGTACGGCCCTAATCGAGACAATGAACTGGTTGCCTTTTACCACACGGTCATGCAAACCATTGTGAATAAAAACTTTGACGATATCGAGAACATTATTATGGGAGGAGACTTAAACTGTCCTTTAAATCCCATTATTGACAAAAGAGGCGGCAATCTAATCCCAAGACAGGCTGTAATTAATACAATTGAGCTGCTACAGTCCGAGCTGGATTTGCATGATATTTGGCGAGTAAAGAATCCAACAAAACGCAGCTATACTTGGAGTCAATCAAATCCTTCAATATTTTCTAGGTTGGATTATTGGCTTATTTCAAATTCTTTATCCGATAATGTTTGTCACGTTGACATGATTTCAGCCATAAAAACTGATCACTCTGCAATAGTAATAGAATTGCAGGATGTTGAAGACAATGTGAAAGGTCCAGGTTTTTGGAAACTAAACTGCTCCCTGCTAAATGATAAGGATTATGTTCAAGAATTAAATCTTCTCTTACCTATTTGGATACAGGAAGGGAAGCAAGATCTAGGTGATCCGCGATCCGTATGGGACTGGGTAAAGTATAAGGTTAAAAAATACTCTAGATGGTATTCGATAAACAAATGTAAACAACAAAATCTAGAGGAACAACGGCTAAACAGACAATTTCAAGAGGCTACAGCAACCTACCAAAACTGCCCCAGTCAAGAAAATTTATCAGCTTTAAATGTTTTGAAGGAAAAACTGGAACATCTGTATGAAAAAAAGGTGGAAGGCATAATTATCAGATCGCGTGCCCGGTGGCATGAACACGGGGAAAGGAATTCAAAGTACTTCTTAAATTTAGAAAAACGAAATCACGTTAGGAAGCATATCCGAAAGCTTTGCCTGAGTGGAGTTATCTCAACAGATCCTTTCGAGATCTTAGAAGCGGAGCGTGCTTTTTATGAAAATCTTTATAAATCTAGACGAGATGGTTCGGAAGAAAATAAACCTAATTTTAACTTTGAAGACTTGCCTATACCAACACTTTCAAATGATTCTTCTGATCTTGGTGAAGGTTTAATAAGCATAGAGGAGTGCAAAAAGGTTTTAAACTCCTTTCCGTTAAACAAGGTACCCGGAAATGATGGGCTATCAATAGAATTCTACAAGACTTTTTGGGATTTTATAGGCGACCCTTTAGTTGCAAGCTTTAATGAATCTTTTGTTAATGGAAAAATGAGTCCATCACAAAGACAGGCGGTTATCACACTCATCGAGAAAAAAGACCAAGATCGTTGTGATCTTAAGAACTGGAGGCCAATCTCCTTACTGAACGTCGATGCGAAGATAGCTTCGAAAGTTATCGCTGAAAGAATGAAGCGTCTTTTACCTGGATTAATTCACCACAATCAATCAGGATATATTCCAGGAAGAAACATTAGTGAAAATATACGTTCAATTCTGGATATAATGGAATATACGAAGGTTAAAAAACTACCTGGTCTTTTATTATTTATTGATTTCGAAAAAGCCTTTGATAGTTTAGAATGGGACTTCCTTGAAAAATGTTTAGAAAAATTCAATTTTGGACCAGATTTCAGAAGATGGGTTCATATCTTCTACACCGACGTTCAAAGCTGCGTTATAAACAACGGCTTATGCTCTCAATACTTCCATATAAAACGTGGAGTAAGGCAGGGGGACCCCCTTTCTCCCTACCTCTTTATCACCGCAGTGGAAATCCTAGCGATTGCTATACGAAACCAAGAAGATATTAAAGGAATAACTATAGGCGGTCTAGAAACTAAATTGTTGCAATTTGCCGATGACACAACTGCTGTCCTATCTGACTTGGACTCAGCGCGAGCCTTGTTTGGATTGCTTGACCTTTTTGAGAAAGCATCAGGACTTAAACTAAATGTAAAGAAAACAGAAGCAATGTGGATTGGGTCACTTCAGAATTGTAAAAATGAACCATTAGGGGTGAAGTGTAAAACGTGCGTTAAATTTTTAGGAATATATATTACATATGATGTACAAATATTAGTAGAAAAAAACTTCAAACAGAGGTTGAAAGATATTAAAAATACAATAAATCTATGGAAGTCAAGAGGATTATCAATTTACGGGAAGGTAAATATCATTAAAACACTTTTACTTCCAAAAATGATCTATCCTAGTTCGGTGATATGTACTCCGTATGAAGTCATAAAAGAATTCAATAGTCTGATTTTTCGATTTTTGTGGAATGGCAATGACAAGGTTATCCGACTTTCAACATATGCACCCTATGACCAAGGTGGCCTTAAAATGTTAGATTATGATAACATGGTTAAGGCTTTGAGGCTAAGCTGGTTAAAACGAATAGCTGACCCAGATTACGTTGGCTTCTGGAAATGCTATCTTGATCATCTTTTGGTGAACGAAGGGGGGCTATTTTTGTTTCAGTGCAATTACGATATCACCCGGTTAACAATCTCGGCAATTTTTTATCGAGAACTTTTGGATTGGTGGTCAAAATTAAGAGAAGTCAAGGATCCCGATAATATATATAAGTATATTTTATGGAACAACAAAGAAATAAAGATTGACGGTAAAAGCGTTTTCTATAAACATTTCTTTGATAACAATATCATATACACAACTCATCTGCTTTATGAGATGACCAACATCGAGTCTTTTAATGCCGTCAGGGATGCAGGATTGAAGAAATCTAACTTTCTTGTATGGACAGGTCTAAGGCAATCAGTTCCACTGAAACTGCGTGTTCATGAGTCTAACTTCGAGCATATCCTTGATTTAGAAAAATTTAAGTGCTGTGATTATTATCAGCTTCTTATAAAGCAAAAATACGAAAGACCAAATAAATGGGCCAAGTTGAGAGAAGAATTTAATCTAGAGGAAAAGCAACTTTCGGAGGCGTTCGTGATGCCACTGAGGGTGGCAAATGAACCCTATCTACGTTCTTTTCAGTATAAAGTGTTAAATTCTATTCTATATACAAATGAATTACTCTGTAAGATAGGCTATATTTCTGACCCCAAGTGTTCCTTCTGTCACCAGACTACGGAGACCATATCCCATATATTTTTTGACTGTTCCTTTTCCTCCTCCTTTTGGAATGAAACTTGTGAAAAAATTTTAAATAAACTTAACAGTTGCGTGTGCCTCTCTTTAGAATATCGTGACATTATTTTAGGGTTTTTAACGGGGGAGATGGATCTGCTTAATTATATAATTATTTTAGGAAAAACGTACTTGTGGACTTGCCGGTGTAAAGAAACGAAACCATCTTTCAATCACTTTAAAAGAATTTTATTGAATAAATATCAAACGGAAAAGTATATTTCTTTTAAATCAAATAGCATCAATCTGTTTAAGGAAAAATGGAGAATCTTTGAGGATTTGTTTATTTGAAGCAATGAAGTCTACAATTATGTTAAATTATGTGTAAACCACGTATTGTAAATAATGTTAGTAGTGACGTATCTGAGTCTGACAAATCTGATTGGTTCTGGTCTCAATCTATTGTGTTTACAAAGCCATTCAAAACCGGAATGTCGTTGGACCGGGCCAGAGGTCGCGATCCCCGTAACTGACCAAAAGGATCCCGGCCTCTGGGGACGAGAATGAGGAAATAGATGAAATAAAAACTTTCAATTACACTGAACATGTCCTAGGTATAGAGAGTCTGTTTTCTAAAGCCCATGTTTGCAGCATTCTCCTAAGCCCATTTGCAAAGCAAAACGGACACAAAAGTACAGCGGCCCACAAGGGACATGCTGCAATTTTAAAGTTGCTGCAATTTTAAAAGTTGTTGCAATTTTTGATAACTTCTGTTTATTTTTGCAGCCACTTTTTTTTTTATTTGCAGCAACATTTTATTTTTGCAGCAGCTTTAATTTTACAGCAACTTTTAAGCAATCGCAGCAATAATATGCAGCAAGTTTTATTTGTTTGTAAAACAATATTTAAACTTGCAGCAACTTTTAAATTTGCAGCATGTCCCTTGTGAAACACCGTAGAAAAGGGCAAAAGCCGGGTTTTCACTCAAAATGCCAGCTTTGCAAAAATCGCTAGGGCGGTTAAATAAATAACCATTATGAAGTTAAGCTGGTAATTGGCCAAAACAATCTAAATCAGTTACCGTAGACTTAAGTCTATCAGCTGTCCATCTCTGCATCAAGTCAGCAATATTTACCAGCACTGTTCCTTTCATTGGTTTGGCTGCTACAAAGTTCCCATCCACATTCCTTACCTGTATGAAGCCATCGGAAAACGGTCAAGAGGGAATTTTGTCACTCTAATAAGAATTGTATTAAAACTTCAGCAGATGTACTGCTAATGTTGTATGTATTACGTGTATTCAACAAAATTTGATGAAATACCCTTGTTATCTAGTGTCCACAGAATCAGAATCAGGCTGATATCCTGCTTGCTATATATGCACTTTTCCAAGATTCGTCCGATACTTTTTACAACAAATTGCCGGTACGTTACGACGGCATTTCAGACGAATTTGGAGCAATTCGCATAAAGAGCAACGAAAATAGATTGAAATCTGGAAAGATGTCTAGGTAAGACATTATTGTGTACGAAAAAATGTAAAAAAAATGGATATCGAGAATTTGATCATAAGGGCACTTAACCAAACTGTGTGACCTTAAACATACTAACAGGAAGGTCTAGATCATTTCATGAAATAGTTGTTAAGATGTGTTTACACCCAGGGGGAGACTCCCGCATAAAAGGAACGAGGATTCTTGTTGTGCCTTTTAGATGTTACAAAAGCAGTTTTGGTAGCTCTTAGTGTGTTTAGCCTCAAACGATTTTAGGGTATTAAGCTGAAAAAAATATAACAGGAAATAATGTGTTGATTTAGAATTACTATCTCTTAGGGGTGAAAAAAATTTCAAGCCACTCCCACTAAACAGGATCTTAGTACCTATTAGGGGTTTGTTTCCAAATTTCCGACGAGCTTCAGCCAAGTCCTATTTATGTGGAAGTCTACCCCATCAAATTCTTGATTGAATTCCCGGGACTGAATTTTCAGTGGCGAATGGAATAACACTTTCCAGAATTTCTGCAAAAGAGGACAACCTAAGGAGATAAAGCCAATTTTTGGGAAATTTCTTGCTTTGGAATTTTCATTCCATTTTATTTTCCATACAGGATTTCCGCAATATTTAGCTGAATGGTTCACAGTATAATTCAACAGTTTTCAGATTTTCCATAAACTTTCCAGGCAAAGTTTTGTGCCATTTGTCTCTCTACATGTATCAATAGATCTGGAATTTTTGGTTAAATAGAGAGCACTCACTAGTATAAGCTCTCTCTTCACTACACACTCATATGGTAAACAATATTAGTCATTGCTTCCTTAAAAGTGAGCAATTGCGCACGCATTTGGAGCAACAAATATCTCTCTTGTTTTACCGGAACTTTTTTAGATGTAACATGGAAGATTGCCCACTGCAGCATCACAGTCATCCTTTTGTGCGAAAGAGCACTAAAACAGTATTGCAGAGGTCAAAG
>JAHPZR010012670.1:0-20000 GCA_019787425.1 Platygyra sinensis | reverse complement strand
TGCAGATTTTCCTCTCTGACCACAGTCATGATAGCAAGTGCTCAACGTGTGTGTGGAAAAGGCCAACAGTTATAAATTTAAGTGATTTGAGAGGAAAATATAAGATATTTACATACTTAGGGTAGGTCTGTATAGAAAAAAAACTGTGACCTGCAGTCTTGAAAATGTAGCATTTTCAAGACCTTGCTCACAGTTTTGAACTATACGGATCCTCCAGCTGGCAAATAACATTTACAGTACAAGCATCTTCTAAACAAGAGTGTCAAGGTACTATGCATGCATCATCTTTACAAGAAGCTTTGCAAAGAGTTTTCCACACTTGAGCTTTATCAGTCAAATGAAAGAGCATTAGTTCTCATTTTTGTTGATACAGTACACATGATTTGCTTCACACAAGAGTTATTTTACTATGTCCTCCAATTAAAAGATACAAGGAGTTTCCCTATAAAAGTAAATAATTAAGTAGATTTAGCTAAGCTTAAAGAAGAGATCCTAGGCCAGGTTGTTCAAAGCCTGATTAATCAAACCCAGGACAGGCAAGACATTTCATTTGAGTTTTGTAACTTAATTGCAGAGACGTTTTTTGTTTGATATATTGTTCAGCCTTCTCTTTCGAGTCTGAATAACCTCAAACTACACAAAACAGTGAGGCAGTGAAAAACATTTTTATAGTTATAGTAGAGGAAAAAGTTATACTTCAGTTATTTTGTAATCCTGGGTTAGCATTAACTGGCTGATTACAGTTAAGTTACCTCTTTTGAGCCTGCAATCCAATAGAAGTTTACCCACTACATGGTCAGCTGTCAATTTCAAAAAAAACATTTGCCTTTGATGAGCTCTTACTTGAGCCTGTCATATGGTCACAGGATACTGGTCAGCAGATATCTTGAATTGACAGGTGTCAATTGACTATAACCTGTTTGTTCAATATCAAAGATGTACGTTGTAAACCTAGGCTGCATGACTTGGTATTAGCTGGAGTATGGCTGCCCTGTTGTGCAACATTTTTTTTTTCTTTGTTGGACTCATGCACCTGCAATTCATGCTGCTCAGCCATGTTAACTACAGTGTATGAAAAAAGAGTTGCATGGCTTTGTATTTCTATGCATGCATGTAGTTCTCTTTCTATAGTCATGGTGATCAAGGGCTGCCAGAGATCCACTATTAATGATGATTATATTATAATGAAGCAGAGCATCATACTGTACATGTACCCACAGAAACCCAGGAACCACTAGTCATGATGGTAAAAATGGCTAGCAGTATTGCTCATGGGCACATACGTGTATGCAAAACAACAAAGTCATGCAACATGGCTGCCATACTCCAGCTAAAAAGTCAACCAAGACAGCATACATCTTTAATATGGGACATCCATGTCGTGATCAAAATTAATGACACCTGTCCTATCAAGGTATCTGCTGACCAGTATCACATGACCATATTGCCAGCTCCAGTTTTGAGCTCAGAGAGATCAAATGTTTTTTTTAAAGTTGACCGCTGAGCAAGTACTGGTTTTTTGATTGGATCATTGACTCAAGCCATGTTTACATACTGTAATCACTGGACCAGGTTGTTCTGAAGGTACCGTAAACACTTGTGTATAAGCCGCACCTTTTTGCTTAAGTTTTGGGCCAAAAACCACGGGTGCGGTTTATACATGAGACCATTTCTTTTAGAGAGAATAAACTGGCTTGTTATTGTCACAAATTGAACTGAAAACCTTCAGTAAATAAAGATTAAACATAAAATGAGACCTGTTGTTGATCATTGCTTTCGGTGGCTTGTAAAGGAGCCATTTGTTAGCATATTCAGGACGGTTCTAAACCTAAATCTTGCTCACCAGTAGTTCTTTCAAGAGTTTCATTTGTACTTTGCTTGAGCAGTTAAACTCTAACTGCCATGGAACCTCCATTCCTTCACATTGTCTGCATGTACGACTGATCGCTTCAACACTGATTTCTCCACTATGTGCAAGAAAATACTACACTATTCAAATGACTGCGTGATTACCAAGCAAACATTTTGCATCATTCCCCTGTGCATATTTTCATTCAAATTCTGTCGTTTTCTTTCAACTGTGGGCTTAAGCAATGAAGATAACTGTTGTCAGATACACGGAATAAGGAAATTGATTAAAAAGAAGGTTTTAAAAGGTATTTTCAAAGTTGATTAACTTGTTAATGTCACTGCAAATACACAGATTTTGTCAAGTTTATTACTAACCTCTGCAAACAAACGACCAACTTTTTTTACAAGAGTGCTTTTTGAAGTTCTTAGTTTTTTTCCGAAATCATGCTTGAAAGTTGGGGGTGCAGCATATACACAAGTGCGGCTTATGCATCAGTCTTCATGCTACTATGTAGTTGCTAACCCAGGATTAAAAGTTGACCAAAATATACCAAATTATAAGTTTGCTTAACTTTGAAAGTGTTTTTCACTGCTTATGTTTTGTGTAGTTTGAGATTATTCAAATTCAGACGGCCAAACAGTGTAAACAGAAATCCTCACCACACAGTTACAAAACCTCAAAACAAAATTCTTGCTTACAGTACATTATCTTGGGTTGGCCTAATAGTGCTTTGAACATTACCCAGCACACGAACTCTACTTTTAGGCTTGGCTATTTTATATGTATCGATTTATTTCTACAGGGTATAATGATACCAATATAATACTAATGCAGGGATATTTGTCCTGTGGTATAATCAGTAATGGCAGCTGCCCACGAATTAGCCAACTGAAAATAATTGTGAATTATTCATCCAAGTGCTTGTTTGTATGAATAATTCAATGTTAAGATAGGATTTTATCACATAACTCACAATTTGAAGACCGATTGCCATTACAGTGAGCACTCTTAATGCAAGATCCTTCATTGATTGGTAAAAAGAACTCACAGTGCTTTTAAAATTTGGTACTTCTGTATCAGGCCAGGCCTATAAGAAAAATATCAGACAAATAAATTATAATTATGTCGAAAGAAAAAGTCACAATGGCAGCTTTTTCAGCATTGGGGAGAGCTATACATAGCCTGAATTTCAGCCGTCTCCTCCTCTCGCTAAGTCTCGGGAGAGAGACGTCTGAAAGCACTGGGTGATAATGCTGTCCGGTGACGTCACGAGTGAAATGTGGTAATTTATGAAATTTCACACACGACCTTCAGCGCAAAAACAAGTCTAGACAAAACCGTTAACTTTTGGTGACGTCAATCATCTCCGCCTCCTTATCGGCCGTATGCACAATTTACAAAAAAGTCTTAAACTTTGCAGCGGTCCACTCGTAAAAATTATCATTTTACTTTCAGTATGCTCGGTTAGCTCACTAAATACACTGGAATTAAATATTCCTTGAAATTTGTAACTGAAGACGGGCGTATTGTGATTGGGTTTCTCAACGGCCATTCGCATGCATGACTGACCCCGAGTCGGAGAGCAAGCAAATCTACAACGCCGCGAACTAAATTATTTCTTTACGTATTCGCTACGGACTGAACAAAACTTCTAATGAAACTTATAATTTTGTGGTAATAGGTTATAAGTTTTATAAGTTGAAGTATATGTTCAGCCCGTAGCCCCAAGAAAATACGTGCAGAATAATTTGTTTGCTCACGTGCAGATTTGCTTTCTCTCGGAGTCATTCATGCATGAGAATGGCCGTTGAAAACCCAACAAACGTCTTCATTTATGGATTTCAAGGAGTGTTTAATGCCAATGTATTTAGTGTGCTAGCCGTACATATCGAAAGTAAAATGATAAGTTTTACGAGTGAACTGCTGCAAGTTTTCAGACTTTTTTTCAGGTAAATTTTGCATACGACTAACTTTCGTTTGGAAAATGGCTGTGCTGCTTTGAAAGTTCAATCGCTACTGACTAGTGGAGCCATATAATGACTATGATATCCCGTAGGCAAGTTTACGAATACATCGCTTCCGTTAAGAAATTCTGCAACTGCCTTTTCCTGTTGCGGATAGTGGTTTTGAACTCCAAATGTCGAGCATACACCAGAAACGGCTTCAACTCTTGTGGCTTTAGGTCCTTTAGCTCGCGATTTTCTTCTGCCATCTTCAGTGAACGCGCAAAGTTTGGCAATAAAATGATTCAAATTATTCGCGTCGGGCGAATAAATTAACACGGCAACCAATCAGAACCACTACCAGGTTTTCGGGTAGTGACGTCACCGGACAGCATTGTCGCCCAGTGCCTTCAGACGTCTCTCTCCCGAGACTTAGCGAGAGGAGGAGACGGCTGAAATTCAGGCTAAGCTATACACTGCATATATACAAGTGGTTCACAGGTCCTAGGTCAACACATCCCAGTTTAATACTGATTGAATAAATGTTTTTTTTTTTTGTGTGTGTGTGTGTGTGTGTGTGTGTGTGTGTTTAAGTGCAAGAGAAATGGCAGGCTCCTAACCCATAATCTACGTTCTATATGAGGGTTTTGACAAATTCAATGTTAGGGGATTTTTCAGTTCTCAAACATCCTCAAACTTCAGTCTCACGATTTAAGTTACAAACAGCTTGAAAATGTCAAACTCACAAAAGTTTCATCATCAAAACTCTCCAGATCAAAAGATTCCTTCAAGTCACCAGGTCTGTTTGGGTTTGTTCTGCAAAAATATACAACAACGCATTAAAGGTGAAGGGGTAGAGAAGGGGTTCTTTGAAAAATCCCTTCCATGCGGGAGGCATGGATGCTTTCTGGAATTGTATATTTTAAGAGGACGCCTCCAATCACTTAGTTGTGGTTTTCAGGAGGGTCCTCTAAATTAAAATTAACTTAGGTCTAAAATACATTAATTTAGAAGTCTAAAATACAGCAAAAGTCTACAATACAGCATAGCAATAAATCATAAAAACTAGAACTAAGACTAAAAATATGTCTAGTAACATACATGTAGATCTGTACAGGCCCTACAATGATCCTGCACTGCAAATGATCCCAGCAATGTAAATGCTCTCCGAGTCATACCACAAATGATCCCCATACTGGAAATGGTCATCTCCCAATAAAGGATGACATATATGTGTGGTTCCATACCTCCAACAAGAATGATTATTTGGTTTTTACCCCCTCTGCCTCCTAGAATTTCCATTTTTTATTAGCTTCTTAATTTTACTTTAAAATTTGGCTCCTCACACCCATGCAGAATTTCCATTGACCATCCTTGGTACGAGTGTGAATATTTTCTGGACTCACATCATTACAATTGAAGGCCTTCGTGCAAAAAGGGCGTATATCGGTTTTTGGCCGATTTTCATTTTTTTCAGGATCGAGCTAATTTTTCACAGACAGACTTGTTTTGACATGAAATGCATCGTTCCGTAATTGTCTTGGTGAATTTGCGCTTCGTTCTCCAGAAATAACGTATGCAAAAATACTCAGTTTTCTTTTGGAGACCTTTTGTTCAACGAGAAACAAAAGAAACCTTTTGTTTCACTTAGTTTTATTATTCGTATAATTACGCAAATCAGTTATCGCTGCTTAGTGCTGCTCCGTTAGTGCAAGCGATTAAGGCGCGCTACAGAGCGGGTCTGGATTTGTTTTGTTGTGAGGCGGGTTCGATACAAGGTCCGGCGCTTTTTTTTTTTTTTTTTTTTCTGTTTCTCTAGCTATTTCACAAACCAAAACATCAATTTAAAAATTTTAACTTGCCATCGAAGCTGCCAACAGTAAGCGTTTAAGTTCGGGTCGCGTCGAAATATGCCTTCGAAAGATTTGCTCATAAAGATGCCGCTTCACGCAAAACTGAGTTTTTTGCATATGTTATACCTAGAGAACGAAGCGAATAACTACCAAAGCAATTACAGAACGATGCGTTTCATGTCAAAACAAGTCGGTCTGTGAAAAATTAGCGCGATCCTGAAAAAAAATGAAAATCGGCCAAAAAGCGATATACGCCCTTTTTGCCCGAAGGCCTTCACTTGTAGTAAATTTGGACGCAATAGTGGGATCATTTACTGTACTGGGATTGTTTGTGGGGTAGGATCATTGGTGTATTGCACAGATCATGGGCCCACTTTTTTTCTTTATTAACGTTGTCAAAGCTACATGCAAAATCTTAATAAATCAGAGTAATCAATGCGGCTCATTTCCCCCTCCCTCCCCCACTATCATGTTGTGAGTGTCTAGGAAATCTGAGTGGGGAGTCTTAAGGGGCAGCTTATAAGGGAAAACTGTATTGGTGCCTTTGGAGGGCAAGGGGATGAAAAGTTTACATTTCTTAGAGGAGAAAATTCAAAGCTCCTCAACAGAGTCGGTGCAGATATCATATGGAATTACCCAATACAACAGACCTTTCTGCTTCTATTGCATCCCAACCATTTTGAGGAGTTACGTTTTGAACTGTTATTTTTCTCTTGGCATACTTGGCTTTCACTTCAGGGCTTAAGTTAAAGAACTGATCAAATGTTTCAAACACAGAGTCCACCTGCAAAATAGTCAATTGTGAAAAGTAAGGGAAATGATCAGTGTGTGGGAGCTTAGAGGTAGAAGTGACCAGTACAGCACAGTCATTGCTCTCAGCCTTTAGCACTGCTTTCAGCAACAAGGCGTGCATGAGTTTTGTGAATAACAAGTCCTTGGAGGTAGTGAATAATGCTTGTCAGTCGATGCTGTTACCAGTCTGGTACTGGCTGCACTGAGACTCATGTTAAGTTTGTCATCGGTCATTGGTCGGTGTCGATCCATCTATTGTTTCATGTTAGTTGTTAGAGGTCCATTTGTCAGTTTTGCTTTCGTCTTGGATAAGTTGTTTGTAAGGCACCTGTACTTGTTGACATCTGTTAAGAGACTTTTGTTGTAAGTTAGTGTACCAGCTTTTCAGAGTCAGTCTAATAGTTTGTACAGTATAAAGTTCTCGCTGAAATGCGTTTCATAATTTGAAGTGGTTTTTGACGCCAAAGGTGGCAACAGAATAAGAACATGCTGTTCCATGACTCGACCTGTCAGATGTGATTATCTGATAATTGGATTAGTCTTTGTTTATCCGTGAAATTATAATTAGTGTTTTAAAAAAATCTTTCTTCTTCCATTTTTTCTTAGATATTAGATATAAGATAGCTGAGTGAAGAAAAAGCACATCGCCCTTAAGTTTTTGAGAAAACAAGGGATTCATATTGTTTAACTTAACGAGAAAAACAAAAGTATCGGGTTACACACGTTTCAGTGAAAAGTGAGATTGTTAAGTTTTTATCAGTCAAAGTGTAATTGAATTTAGATATATATCTCCAGCAGTGAAGAACAAGAGGCCATAACTTGTTATCTCTAATTGAATTTACTCCCATGTGAAAAACAAAAGTATTAAGTTACCATTTGTAAACAAAAATAGCAATATCTCATTTTGTTTGTTCAAACATTTCATGGGAACAAGTGGTGACGATTCGTCAGCTCTAATTGAATTTACTCCCTTGTGAAAAACAAGGGTGTCAAATTACCCTTTGTAACTAAAAATAAAAATATCTCATTACAATTGCATACAAGAACAAAACAATTGTCACTTCCACTTATTTTGTAAACATAAAAATGTTTCAAATCTAAATAGTCTCGTCTCCTCTAAAATATGTCCTTGGAACCAGAAGCGACGATTCGGGACCTCTAATTGAATTTACTCGTTGTAAAAAACAAAAGTATCAAGTTACCCTTTGTAACTTGAAATAAAATATCTCTTCCCATTTGTTTACTACTGACTCATGAACTACTTCTAAACGCAAAACTCATCTCGTTCATAACTAGCCACCATTACACTGAAACAACCCAATGTATATTATTATGTAACTGTCACAATCCCCTCCAAACCAGACTTAAAATCACAAATCAGCAACATACACATCAGTCTTTATTATTCAATCACCAAAATCCTTGTACTTAATACAATCATAGAACTCCTAGACTTCATATACCTCACTTAAGTTATCTTAAACAAGAAATTTTCTTTTTCTTCTACTACAATTCATGCTGGCTATTAATGTGATAAAGCAAAAACATTGCAGCGAAAGCATTGACAAGAAAAGATTAAGTTTCAGTTATAACGTATCTTCTCATCCCAGTAGTAAACAAGAACCATTATAAATGTAAAATTGTCACAGAATAATTTTTTTTGTTCTGTTGACGAAATTAATCACAGTCTCTTCACTTTTCTCGTTGAAACTTATCACTGAAACTGATCAATGGATGCTGAAATTAATGACTCGCCCTTGACTCTGCAGCAATATTTAGGTTTCACTACAACACGCAAACAATTCAAACCTGGTCACAACCTCTTCACATTCCCACTAATGCATTCCACCCCCTTAAATAAAATAAAAACAATTGCTCCTATCATGGAAACCACATCAACATTAGTAGTAGAGCGGCTAACACTCATTTAATTCAAACCTTATATAGTGGGAAAAGCTCACCCTTCATTGCATGCTCACAGTTATATCCCAAACACTATGTTTCTTTGACTGATTATCCAATTGCTAATGACCATCATACCCGCCCACAAAAGCCTCAGCCTAACCCACAGAAAATGTCGAGGTAAACCCACTATACGACTACTTCCTCCTCTTTTACAGAAGAATAAATATGGCCGTTCTCAACTGTATTGGGATCAAATCTTCTCACTTACAATTTACCTTTACAACAGGAAATTTGACTGGTGTTTAATAATAGATCCAATCTGATTGGTGTGACATACATACATCTCTCACTGATCCACTCACTTAACCACCCGTCCATAACATACCTGACACACTGACTAAGAGGTATTTTTTTTACAAAAAAAATAACTCAAAAATGCAGCAAAATTGTCTAGGAGGGGGACAAATGTACCAAATACCGTAATACACAAGAAAAATGGACAAATACTGAAATACCATGTGAAAAAATGGACAAATTACCAAACTGCATTATGATCGATCCCTTTAAAATCAGTCATGTTTAATTAAAGTTAAATCCATAAACATGTAGTGTGTTTATTTACCTCAAGCATGTATGCACCATATGTCCATATGTTTTGGTTATTTTGGTTGTTCAACTGTCACTTTTAACCAAAATGGACAAAAATGGCTTTCTGCTAAACCTATGAATACCTATGAGTATCGAACCATCAACTACACTGTACAAACTCCTATTTTACTCTACATGCACGAAAACAAACAAAACATCACATGCTGTCAGCTAGTACGAGATTCTTCACTAAGTGTAGGACTAGGTGATATGTTTTCCTCCAATCATAAAACGTATGAGTTGGGAGGTATAAGAATGAGTTGGGAGGAGGTTGAGTTGGGAGGTATAACACTGAAGATTAACTGTTGGAAACTGCATCATTTACGATACGATATCAAAGACTTATTGACCTTTATAGCTTACTTATTGACCTTTATAGCATAGTTTTGGAGAGCGCAAATTATGAACTGTACCGTAATACCGTGAAGCATCTTCTTTTACCTAATACCGTCAAGAAAAAAGATGAAAAACTGCATACCGCCGGGCTAGATGATACTGCAATACCGCATGTTAAAATTTCAATTACTGAAATACCACATGAAAAAAAATTCAATGCCGCGATACCGTAAACCCCATTAGTATATACCACACAAGTGAATAGTGCTATTCGCGCGCGATGATTGGCTAGCTCGGAGGTGATTAGCCAAGTACTATTCACTCGGCATATTGTCACAAATAAAGTTATTATTTGGGCCGCTAGTTATTCAGCTTGTGTGGTATATACTAAAACAGTTATTCACTTCAGTGTCGGTGAAAGTGGTGGATATTTACCTCCACTTCGGGAGGGTAAAAGAACCGGAAAAAACATAAGCTTACCATTTGTTCTGGAATTCCATGGTTTTGTAGATATGCAAAACCAATTGTACTAAAAGCACTGTAAAGCTGATCAGCAACAATCTTTACAGCTTGTTTGTTTTCGTTCAAAGGATCTTCGTTTTCCAGGCTCATGGCGCTGAAGTCGACCACAGGAATTTGCGATCCTGCAGAAGACGCCATTTTTAAACATACATGGACGGCGGGGCCTTGGGCACGATAAAAGAAGCAAATCCTGTTTGGCTTTTTCCCAGGCCTTCGCGGTCAATTGATTCAATCTCGTTTCGAGATTGTTCCATTCCCCAGGGCTATTGCTAGAATGGATACTCCAAAATATGGTGTGACACTTCGTGACACATAAACAGGTACAAGCAGATAAACTAGACCCTATTTAGGCAGGAATAACTGCTGGGTCAGGCACTTATCTCTAGTGATTATGTCTAAGCGCCGGCTCGAAATGGTTAGCTTTCATAAATTGTTCTGGTTACACCATAATTAAACTTGGTAAACCTTTTGTAAGAATTTATCAAGACCGGTTGGTACTTTATATACACAAATTTAAGTGTCTCACCATGTTTTGGAGTATCCATTATAGTCACAACCCATTCCCCAGCAACATAGAGGGCTTTCCCCAGCTAGTTCCACTTTGTCTGTTTGCGCCTGCGGTCTCAGTTTTCTGCAAAACCAAACAATAGACCGCAACGCTGATACTATGCTGTACTACGTGAAGGACGTTTCGAAAAAAAATGTCGATCAAGCAGGATCGCAGCAGTTCTAGTGGACAACTGTTTCGTCGTTTTTAGGACTCATCAGATATGTAACGCCAGCGCAAAAGCCAACGCACATGAATTGCAGAATGACCCTATCACTCAAGTTCCGTACTTTGAATTCACTTGCTCCCCGAAACAGGCGTTGCCACAACACCTGTTTCGGGGCGCAATGCATACAGCGCAAGGAGACAAGGTGTCACGATTGCCGTCTCAAAGACTACGACTAGTTCCTCTGATGCCCGGGGGGGGGGGGGGTACTTGATATATTCCTGGGTGGGGAGGTGCGGCCCGGCCCCTCATACCCTGACCCTGTTTAAGACAAATATCGCTGATTTTCCTACCCTGTTTAAGACAGAACTCCGATTTTTGATGCCCTGTTTAAGACATGGATTAAAAGTTGCGGTTACAAATTGTGTGGCTTTCTTGTTGTGTAATCAGTGGAAATTAATGTACCTGGTATCAATGCCAAAGTCAACAAAAGACAATAATAATTTAAAAGAGCTTGTAAAAATTTTGCCATTTATCGTCCAAGAAAAGATATCCCATTTAAGACAAAAACTGATGAATCGATACCCTGATTAAGACAAAAAATGACAAATTCGATACCCTGTTTAAGACAAAAATCCCGAAAAACATACCCTGACTGGCCGCACGTCCCCATTAAGCTCATATAAGGGAGTACCCCCCCCCCCCCCCCCCCGGGCTCTGATGGCGAATTTCTTTTTGTTTACCCCCTTTACAGCGGTTTTTACAATTTGCTTTGAGACCGGTGGACTACTAGCGAGGGCATTTTAAATTTTTTAAAACAAATTTCAGCCTCAAATAGCAAACAAAAGAACACTTGTAACGAGAGCGTATATAATCGTGGACTATTGCGGCAGTTTTCGTATTTTACCTGCAGACGCAGACGTATTTCCGGCTGTCACTTGTGCCGCTGCGCCGAACCAACCAGTGACAGCCGGAAATACGTCTGCGTGACTGATGGTTGAAACCTCTGGTCACATGTTTGCTGGCTCAGATCTTTCCGTGACTCTAACATTTTGAGTCAACTGGCAGGCTCAACTGGAGTGTTTTTTTTTTCCCGATCGAGTAAGGTGGGTTACAAAAATCGGTTTTAGTTGTAACTAGGCTTGATGTAATAACCATATCATTTATGAGTTTTTTTTTTCAGTGAGCAACATGACCCTCTACACTCTTTTGGAAGGTTATTTTGAAATAAGTTAATGGGATTCTTTTACGAGCACGTACGCAGTTCGTCATGCATGGTAGATTAACACTTGAAAAAATAGAATTGTACATTATTACATTCTCTCTGAGTTCACTCTTTCTTTTCATTTTTTTAAAACACCCTGATTATAAAGAAGAACATCACTACCTTACTGTTGACTGATTTAAATGTAATGCTGCAGTTCTGCTTGGCTTCAGGCCTTCATACGTTTCCTCCAAGATGACGGAGATCAAGAACATATCAGGTATTCCTGTTGTCGACTTCAGTGCAATGAGTCTGAAGCACAAGGATCCCTTAAAGGAAAATGCTGAAGCTGTTCAAGAACTCGCTGATCAGGTGTATCAGGCTTTTACTACAATTGGATTTGTGTATCTCAAGAACCATGGAATTCCACAAGAAGTTGTAAGCGGTTATGTAATATTAGCTATAGTTGTTGTTCAGATTATATTATAAAAGCTTACCAGACTGTACCAGCTGAGGGAATCTCACTGGGGTAAACAGTTGTGGAGGTAGAGGGTAGGGACTGGTAATCTCAGTGGGAGAAATATTATAGGTTTTTTTTAGATTGGGCTACGAATACGAGATTTTGTTCGACTACGAGTTTGAATAATTTTCAAACCAGTTTCTAGAGCCCTCGCTCTTTATCTCGAGTTTTGGCAGAGAGAGTAGCTCAGGGTGTCACGAAAACTCAGACCCCGACAACTTAGACCTCAGACCTCAGACTGCAGACCCCGAAACCTCAGACCCTCGAATTTTTTTTTAAAAAATCTACTTTGTAAACTCGTCTCAGTTCCTATCACCTAGTGTTTTATGGTCACGCAATGTTCATAGTCAACAGCCAGAAAGAAGAGAGATTATTCATATCTTCTCCAGTTTATCGCTGTCGCGTCAATCAAATAGTGAAAACCTAACAAAGTTTGAAATAGCGGCCGATACTTCGATGACATTTGCTGGGTAATTTTTTTTTTACCGAAGTCAGTTTTCTATCCACCAGACGCGACCGCAATAAACCGGAAAAGATCCTCGACCTTTCTGGCTATATGCCGCCTATGAATATTCTTTATTTATTTCCAGGGGTCTGAGTGCCGCCTATGACTATTCTTTATTTATTTCCAGGGACCTGAGTTAAGTTTTCGGGGTCTGAGTTTTCGTGACACTCTGAGGCAGATCCCACCTGTTGCGAATGGTTTTTCTTCAAGTTCTAATCGGAATCAATTTTGAGCACCACTTTATTTTTTCGCTGTGTCTACGTAAATGCCTGGCAGCCGGGCAAGGTCTTAAATGGACTAAATGCCCGGCAGTCAGAAATTTTCACAGAATTTCCCACTGAAAGACTCTTTTCAAACTTCTTGATGGTAGTTGATGTTTCCCGGCTTTGGAAATGCAGAGCGATTGTGCAAGATGACGAAATAACCGAGCTTGTGCATGCTATAAAATCGGCATGTGTTTGCGCCTGACACCTAGAAAATTTACGCTTACATGAGGGTGTGAATGGGTTAACCGACTAGCGACAAAGGGCTAGAAAATATTACTGACTACCGACAAAACGAGGAAAAAATTACCGACTAGCGACAAAAAAATTAACTGTGATTTACCGACAACCAACAAAGGTCGATAATTTTAACCGAAAACCGACAAAGTAAATCAAATTCTAACCGACAATCGGGCATGCATGTGGACCCCCCATTCAGACCCTCTTACATCGGCAGTTAGAGATATTTAACGATTGCTACAAAAAGCTTCTTTTGAACCTAATGAGAAGATGCGATGTTTGTTTGGAATAGCCAAGCGATTCTAAAAATTATTATTGATATGCAGTGGACGAATTCTGCAAGCTTGTGCATACCATAAAATCACAATGGTCTTTATCCGACTGCCGGTCACGGTCTCAAATAGACTTAATGCCTGGCGGTCAGAAATATTTCACCGAATTCCAAATGAAATCCTCAATCAAACCTATTGAAAGTATTTGGTGTTTCTTTAGAATGTAAAGCGATCCTAAAAAGTATTTTGGTTTTACATTTTCCGAGCTTGTGTGGGCATTTAGTCTATTTGAGACCGTGACCGCGTAGTCTCACAAATGGTTGTGTCGATAACGGCAATTTTACGGTTACACAAACTCGGTAAATTCATCGAATGTAAAACCAAAATACTTTTTAGGATCACTTGACATTTCGAAAGAAACACCAAATAATTTCAATAGGTTTGATTGAGTATTCATTGAAATTCGGTGAATATTTCTGACTGCCGGGCATTTAGTCTATTTGAGACCGTGACCGGCAGTTTTCCCAAAATGGTTGTGTCGATAACTGAGCGATTTTTACAGTATACACCAGCTCGGTAAGCACTCTCGTCATCTTGCATACTAACATAATTTTTGGAATCGTCTCTGCATTTCTAAAGAAAACCATCAAGCAGTTTGAAAGAATCCTTCGCCGAAATTCTTTGAAAGTTTCTGACTGCCGGGCATTTTGCGGTCCATTTAAGACCTTACCCGGGGCATATGCATTTAACGACCCCAGCCGTTATTTTTTTTCCTTTCCTAGTAGACTTTGTTATCGTCGTAACCACGAGGCCAATTCGTAGCGGTCTTCCAAACATCGTTTAAACACGTAAACTGTTAAGTTTATTCACAACAACGAGTTTGACTGAAAATAGAACAAAATAAACAATTATTTACAACGTTTAAAGACAGAAAGAAGTAGCTACGAAAACACAGACTTACAGCTTTTTCCCGCAATGATTGATAGGCCTCTGGACGACGTTGATCGCGAGTGAACTTACAATAATAACGACAACTAGCTCTAATAACTCGAGGATAGAAAAACGTTTGTTTGACCGTTGCGAACGAATTTAAAAACTACTAGTCTTATTAGCATAATAGCCTGACGCGCGCGAAAATATCCGATGTCCCAGTGGGCCTCTTAGGGCAGAATAGCACGAAAGTAACAGACTTAAGGTAATTCCCCTGAAATAAAACTGACAATGAGATTAATTCATTCAAACTTTGCCCACTGAATATTTATCATATGAGAACTTCAATTTTGAAATAAAAAGGGGGGTGCCCATGCTCATTAAGGAGCACTGAGGCATTGAAAATGACCATTTTGGCATTATTTAATGCTTATTAGAAGAACGCATTCCCAGTAATAATTGTAAATTTTTGTGACCGAGACTCATGAGGACACGAATTAAACTGGAGTCAATACATTGTGTCGGACACAAATAAACTTTTTAAGTTTGATTTAGACAGAAAGCTGAATTCTTGATTAAAATTTCAACCAAATTTCTTGACATGGTTACCATACGGCAAAATAGAAAAGACCACAGTTTACCTGCTATTTTCGTTATTTATTCAACTTTCAGCAATAGAAATCAGATTAGTCTTTCCTCAAGCAAAGTTTATGATAAGTTGATTACAATGACTGAAAAAAAAGTCGGGGTGCCCGTGCTCGTTGGCTAAATGACGCCATGAATTATGCGCAGAAAGGATGCGCAGTGCAAATGTGAGGAATGACCTTAAAACGTTTTTATTAAGTAAGGCATTTAATTAGGTACTTAAAAATTGTTAATTTAAGTTTTATTTTATATGCTTTTTTTAACGTCTTATATAAGGTGCAGTGGACTATTTTCTTTATATATAGAATTAACTGCACAGTATAAATTATCAATAAAATATTATTACATCCCCTAGGTGAGGTAAGCATTTGGGTCCCTTACAGTGTTTTACTCATGTTCTGTGCCATCTGTAGTTAAATATTAGTTAGATGTTAATGTGGTGCGACTGATGCCAGTGGCAATTCCAGACCTTGAGCTAAGGGTAAGGGGGGGGGGGGGGGGGGCAGTTGATTTACTTGCCTAGCCTGCAGTGCAGGCATATTTTGGACACACGAGTGTTCATATTAGGCCGCCATCTTGGATTTGCTAACTGTGGAGGATTGGGGTGAGGAAATGTTTCCCGAGGGAGAAGGCATTAATTTTTTTTGGCCCTACCTGTGCACCAATCCTCTACCGGTTAAGCATCCAAGATGGCGGCAACGAAAACCCAATTTATTATCTAGCATTCTGCTCCAAAATAAAGCCTGCACTGCAGTCTATTACTTGCCCTGCTGGCTTCTCTCCCTTCTGTCATTTCTTCTTTTTTTACCCAAAATAAGGGGGGTCCCGGGTCCCCCGCGCCCCTCCCCTAGATCCGCTACTGGATGCATTTTGTGATGCACAGCCTGGAGAATCTGTGCTCACTAAAAAGGGTCAGACACTGGCATATTCAGTACATGTAATTACTTACACTAATAACTCATCAATAATATGTCTATGAATATGCCATCTGTTAATAACAATTATTTCAAAACCTTGCAGATTGATTTTACTTTCAACACATATGACAAATTTTTCAATCTAAGTCTTGATGTGAAGCAGAAGTACACCAAGAAAACTGGTACCACTAAAAATGGCTGGGATGAACTTGAAAGAGAAAGGTTTGTTTGTGTTTTGTGTGCTGCATTTGCCATAACCATGATTATATAGCCAGTAGTGTCACCCCCCCACCCCATAACCTCTCCCAGAATATTTAAACATTAGTTGATTTTTGAACTTTGTTTAAACATATGAAGATAATTAAGAGCGAATGTGCCCAAAAATCAAAGATTTTCAAAATATCGCGGCAACAGCCGAAAATTAAATTCTGCTCATATTCTCAGGTTAGGTAGGCCTTAGTGTGAAACAAATCACGAGATATTTCGTTTGCCTGAATATCGATTTATTTACGAGAAAATCGATAATAACCGAATTCTGTCAAAATGCCGCATTTGGAACTCAAAATTCAAGACGAAACTCGAAGCTTCGCGTCACAAAATGAAACAACCTAGACCAGTAAAAACTATCAAATCTTGAAAACCAACATCAAAATATATGTTGACAGCCATTTGAGCAATTCTTGTCCAGTTACTTACAAAATCTAATTAAATTTATCCGACCTACTTTTAAGTAGACTTAAAAGTAGGTCAAGAGAAACGCGTTATTTAACTATGTGCTACACAATATAATTGAGTGAAAGTCTGGCTTTTGGAAGGCGATAAGTAGTTCTTTTCGATCCCCAAAGGATTTTTTGGGGAAATGATTCGGAGCGATTTAATCAAGTTTGAAAGTTGGATGAAATGCGCCGATTCGACGGTGCTGTTAATTGGCCGTAAATGTACACATAAACACTCAAACTCTCGCATTTGATCATGAAGGTCAATGTACAATTTATTTAACATGGCATCTTCTTACCTTCATGTTGCTGTATCAAAAGAGAGGGCTGCAGTCCTGAAAATGTTCAGTCGTTTACATAAAAGCAATATAACTTGCTAGAATGGTGCAGCGCCGCCTTTGATCTGATGAGTTGTTTACACAGCGTATTTCGGGATTTTTCGGCAGTTTTTCAAAACGAAGATGTAATCACTCCTCGTAAGATATACTTTGTTTAAAATTAAGTCTTGAACCGAACAGCGAATCAGATGCGGGCAAAAATGTCGTTATTTCAAGGACATATGTTTCTCGTTTGGCGGAGAAACGCAAATTAATTCAAAACGAGGTGAAGTGAAATCAACAACTGCGGCAAAGTTACTTTGGAGGGGAGGTAGGGGGGTTTTGTTCGCTTGGCTCAGGTAAATTGACTCTTTGCACGCTTTTCTATTCAAATCTTCTGATATTATTCACTTTCCTTCTGATATTTACTTTTCTGTCATTAACTACTGACAGTTCGTGAGTTTTTTTCAAGTATCTGCGCAACATGTCATAAAACCCTGACGGCCCTGTGGAAACACTCGCCTGCGGCTGTTCCCACAGCATTTCTCGTTACCCCAAACTTCCATCCCTGTTTCTTTTAATCGATAGAAACACGGTGCATATTTTCTATTAAAACGTTTAAAATGTAGACAACATGAATCTATAAAAGGAACTAATTAGATTGTTTCGCATCAAGGTCTGCACCCAGTCTTATTGCATAAACACATCCGAAATGTGAGGGATTTGTTCCTGGGACAAGTTTCTGAGAATAGTCTTACGAAATATGTTGAAAATTATGCGTGGATATAGGGGAAAAAAGTGTTTTAATCAAATTACATTTAGTCTACTGTGGCAGATCTCGGTGCTGCGGATACGGACCCCTCCCCCCATGACACCAAATGGTTACGTTATTTAATTTTGACGACTTACGTTTGCGTTTGCTTAGTCCAGTCCCTGAACTCTCCTTTCTTCCCGCCCCATATAGGGGCTGAACCCGGGCGGGCGAAAGAAGAGTCCAGGATAACTTGCATGCGCATGCTCACAACGAACCAATAAAAAAGTACTAGGTTTCAACCACGCCGCTCGCGTCAATGTGTCGCGCAATGCTTTTTTCAGCTCGCGCTCTGAAAGAAAACATTTTCTTTGACGTTGATATTGTCGTAAAAAACATAAAAACGTAAAAATCGAAATATGGTTTATCGTGGTCTGTACTCTTATCGACAACGAGTACGTATCATTACTCGATAATCTTTTCCCAAACATTTTTTTCGTATTGTTTCTGCTTGTTGAGCGATTTTGCAAAAAGTTTTTGAAAGGAAAGTCTGACGCGTACAAGTAGCTCATTTGCATAATGCAGCGCGTGCACTTTCAAGTCCGAGTCGGTGTTTTCAATTGCCAACAAATCTTTGCAAAGATTTCTTTCGTTATCTTTGATATTGTGATAAAAAAAAGCAAATCGAATTTGGTTTAGCGTAGCACTGGTGAAATTCCACTGATTTGGGATTAATTCACATGTTTTTAATCAATCTGAATGCAGAAATTGTTGCTTGTATATTATCATTCAGAAAATCGCGCCACAAGCCAAATCTGGAAAGTACTTCCAAATATGGTTTTTCCCCCGATTTGGGGGTAAAAAATGGCGGCGTTCCGAGCATGCGCATGCAAGTTATCCTGGACTCTTCTTTCGCACGCGCGGGTTCAGCCCCTATATGGGGCGGGAAGAAAGGAGAGTTCAGGGACTGGACTAGCGTTTGCTCAAAGTTTGCAATGAATACAAAAGAGGTGTGTTCCAAGGCTTTTCCTCACTTCTGTGCGCAAATAGAATGACAGTCGACCGAAATTGTTGGTTAATGTATTATAATGTTGTTAAAGCAGCTTTAAAGGGGAATTAGCCAGCTACTTCAACACTCTGTTGTTTGATTACTTCTCTCCTTTATTTCCAACGATTGCTGTTACAATGTTGTTCGGCTTTCACTCTTCACTGACCTTAACTATCACAGCAACTACTTCAACTGCGTTAGACTGCAACTACTACAGATTCACTTCTCACGTTTCTTTTATGGGGTCAACCACATGATCCGTCAGATCACTGTCAAACTGTCAATTCCTTAATTTTATGCCAACATCAGATTCTGCGCAATTCGCATAAGATACTAGTGCGATTGCGCGCAAAGCTGCTTAGCATATTTTCCTTCGAGGCTACACGCAGTGACTAAAATATTTTCGTTCTAGATTTTAACTATCAATTTTCAGGTGGTTGACCAAGATAAAGCAACGGGAGAAATATAAAAATCACAATCTTTATTTCAATCAAGTCAAACCCAAAAATCACACTAAATTTAAGGATAAAAGTTGTTGTTAAATATTTCTCATAACATATGTGTCGGAAGTATAATCCAAGCTTCGTGGGTTGGGCTATCCTTAAAAATTCAAGCCCGCCTATTCCATATCATTATCTTTTCGTGCACTCAAGTTTAAACATATTGAAAGGGACACCAAAGCGCTAATTGCTATATGTACACAGTACTTTCTACTTTTGCGGAAGGTGTAAACGAGGTATGAATTTTAATTAAACGAACATAGTTCGATGTCCAAAAAGAACAACTTAAGGAGCAAAATTCGGCTGGAAAATTAGACAACAATTTCCTGACCAGTTATAGAATCACGAAGGACTATTTCCAGGAAGAGCGCCTTTAAAAACTGGTCATCGAATTTATTTCATATCTCTACTAACACCAAGAGAAACCAACCACAGCAACCGAGCAAACACAGCTGGAAAATTCCAAAAATAATGGTATTCCATGAATATGAATAAACTCAAGTTTAATAACATAGTATTAGGGGAGAGTATAATTTTAGCAATAACGAAATAGAGAGTAAAGCAACCTTTTTTTAATGCCCTGGAATATCACACGATTATATTACCCA